>PVKE010017331.1:0-30894 GCA_004027555.1 Craseonycteris thonglongyai
GTTCCAATTTCAGGACCTTACATTCAGGTCCACCTTAGGCAGTTATGCAATTACTTAAGAGCTAGTCTGTCTGCGGCAGGCCTGAGGTGGATGTAAAGGATGTCCCAAAGTTCATGCAAGAAGTAATTTTGATAGAAAACACAGGTTTATAATTAAAAAGTGTAAATTTTCATTGCTCGACATTGAAAATGCATTGTTCTTTCGTGTAGTGCTCCATTTTAATAACCCTGAACTGTCAGCTGTCACACCGTCTTTTTTTTTAATTGGCAACACTTTACCGCACAAATGACACAAAATTCAAATCTTGCGTGAATTCTGGGACACCCTCTATTTTGGAGAATGAATATGGAGTTTGCATTGTTTTTTTCTATTACACTATGTTAGGGGGAGAGCTCTCAGCATTAGCTAACCTGAATGTGTTACATGAGGCTCACACCATTGGTGTGGAATTAATTGAAGATTAACATTTGAGGCCTGAAGCCTCAGTTTCTCTTCAGATCTGTACTTTGGTACAGTATTACTCAGGGGTCTGAAATGATAGAATGTAGAAGGTATTTGTATTTAAAAAAAAAGTAGCTTTGTCTTTCTCTGTGCAGTGTTAGTTTAAGATTTATAATCTTATATGTATTGAAACTTTTAGCAAAATTTCCACAGAAGTTAAAAGTTTACTATTTAAACTGAACAAACAGATCAGTCAATGCAGAGCAGGCATTGTGTGCACATAGCAGCTTCTCCTTGCTTAAATTCCTTAGCTTTTTCCATTCTTTAAAATGTTTCCAGTCTCCAAGCACACCATGTATAAGAGAATGTGAAACAGTGATTAATCTTGCACAAGAAGAACCTGATTCAGTAGTTGAGCCAATTAAGAAGCTTTCAGCCGTCACCCCATTCCCACTCTATTTGGTTGGAATTAAGCAGTTAGCACCAGCAAAGCTAAAAGTCAGGCTAAAGTTCTGTGTGAAGCAGAACTATTTTTGTTTCCTTTCAGGGACTCAAGCAAAGTTACTTTAAAAGATACACTAAATAATATTTTAGCTGAAGTGGGAAATGAGCCATAGAAAGAGACAGAACTGCTTTTACTTAAACCTACCAGTGATTCTTTTGTAAGTAGGCTGACCAGAAGTACTGTTTTAAACACAACAGAAAACAATGGTACTGTCCCATAACAAACGTCCCTATGGTCAGCCTACTGACACCTTCAATTTAGTCCAGTCAGGCTAGGCTGACCATATATACCGTTTGAAATAGGACAGTCCCATTGTTTTCTGTCCCATATAAAATGGTGCATCTGGTCAGCCTATTTGTAAGGACTAAGAAGATTCCATTAAAAGTCTCTCTACTCATTAAAATTAGCAGGGGGTGTTTGTTCAGTATCAACAGGAAGCATAAGTTTCTATAAATTTCTCACCACATATTTTAATCAAAAGCAGATTTTTAGGAAATGTTCTTGAACAAACTGTCTATTGGAAGTTTACTCTTAAATTACTCCAGTTCTCATCACACAATCTCTTGACATTTTTCTCATTAGTCCATACATACCACTTTATACACTTAAAATGGCACTGTTACTTGAATTAATGTCTTATTTGTGGTCTGAAACTACTGAGAGGAGGCCTACTAAGCCTGCATTTACTTAGAGCAAATAGTGTTAATTGATCAGTTTTATTAACTTGTGATAGATAACAAGGAGTTTACAGCTTGTAAAAAGATGGAATGAACTACTCTGAAAATGGTTTGCAGATCTCTTTTAATATAACTATGCTTTAAATATATTTTGAATGAAAACTCCTTTAAGCCCTATTTTTAATTATCCTTCAAAGAGGATCTGCCTTACATATGCTTTAAAAATACTCCTTAATTTCGGTACAGAATTTTTGGCAAAGAGGTATGTTTTGAAGCAGGTTGATTTAGGTATGGATGTATTTCAATTGTTCCTGTTTGATTGAAAGGGCCTAATGCAGATATCAAGAAACCCACTGTTTGTGCAATATTCCAATAATATTTACTATATAGGGCAAATAATATACTTGAAATAATTCTATAAACAATTGTACCTGGGGCAGAGGGCCTCTCTGGGTTTCTTCTGGCTTTATGGCTTCATAGTCTAAAGAACATTTTTATAGTTAATTTAGCAGGTACTCCTTATTAGTTAGGGCTGCACTCTGAAAAAATGAAATGATTATAATCTCTTAAATACTATTTAACCCTATGGAAAAGAAATATCATCACCCCAATGATGAACTATTCAAATCGACCTATTCTTTTCAATGCCTATCTTTCTAAGATTAGGATCTTTTAAAATCACCTTATCAGTATAATTCTTTAAAGAATGTAAGGTCCTTCTTCTTTAAGGATAAAATTGCACAAGCACAGGACACCATGATTTGTTAATACCGGTAGATACCTTGGTGTGTTCAGCTTCGAGCCTTGCCATCCCTTCAAACATTGTGGTATGAATGTGTTCTCTAGGCCTCCTATAGACCTGTTGAACCTTGCCATGTATGACAGTTTACACAGGTTAACACTGAATGTAAACCAAAACTAGAATGAGAATTGGTGTATTCAGTTTTTTTACTGTAATTTATGCAATTGCTTTTGTGATGTTTTTAGATAAGGAGGCACCTGTATTACTTTATTACTGTAAAATTTTCTTAACCAAAATTTGGTGAATTTCACTAGTCAGTCTACCTCACAAAAAGTCTACCTTTTTGTTTATGATTCTAAACTGTCTGAAGTCGTGTCTACAGTATGTTCTTGTCCTTCCATTTAATTTGGTGAATATATTAAAGTTCTCTCACACCCAAAATAAGTGTCTCCTTTAAACTAATTTTCTAGTATGTTCACAAGTGGATGAGCTTCCTGACTGACAATGTCCAGGAAAGGGTGGAAGTCACCATATCATAGGTTGGATGACTCTAAGATTCTATCATGGTCTAACAGTCCATGAAAGTGATAAATAACTGTTGAATCAAAATCTGCAGCTTCTATAAAGACATACACACACACACACACACACACACACAAAGTATCTATACACATTGCCAATTTGCAGAGTTATACTTAATTACAGATCATAGATCTAGAAATGAATATAAAGAATTATTAGAAATACTCATAGTACATATACCCCCAATCTTTTATTTTACAGATGACAACTGTACTCACTTTGGTGTCCTTAGAAGCAGAACTGTGGGTTGACAGAACTGTGTAGTATGACACAGGTTTTAATCTCCAATTTATTCCTAAACTCTACCTAATTTTGCCAAATCTTAAGATTAACTGTTATTCTAGAAAATTGCCTTTCAGTTCTATTATATAGTGCTAAAATAATAGACTTTGATATAGAACCATGAAAACACTCTTCAAGGCCAAAGGCCCCTAACTGTTACCTTAGGAAGGGCAATAAATATTTGTAAGTATAATGCCAGATTCAGGAGCAAGTCGAAACTGCCAGTGTTCCACTACATATTCCAAAGCAGCTGCCTTGGAAAGAGTAATAAAAAGCTGTGAAACTCTACCATACTTTTGTATTCAACTGCCTAGAACTCAAACAGTATCGGGAGAAGTAACATTACTCAGAACACTTTAGCAATTGAAACTAGCCCTTAAACTTCCTCTGGGTCTAAGAGAATGTGGCCTTAACACTGAAACCCTGGCATCATTGAAAAATTATCACTAAAGATTATGATTCCAGGAAGAACCTCTGAGGCCAAGAAAAAAACCATTCACACAATAAATTCCTTGTGTCCTTAACTGTCAAGTACTGAACTAAGGAAAGCATCTACTTCAGTTACTATGAAAACAGAATTAAGTTACAAGAAAGAAAAAGCAACAATAAGTTGCTTTCTGACTTCTTCTTTGTTCTGTAAGTAGTCCAATATACTTTATTTTCACTGGAAGTGTAGAGGGGTTATTACAAGACAGTCTTCCCTTCATCTACCAAAAGGCCCAAGAGCCATGACAAAAGGTAGAAAACATACTATATCTGCAGTCACTACCCCAGAAATTAACTCAGCAATCTTGACCTGGTGAAGTATGACTAGGCAGGAACATGGCTGTATTTCTCTCCAAATGCCCTAGCTGGGAAGCTATGCAAAGTCACCAAGAACAATTAAAATATCACCACGTCTACTGTACTTACTGTTCTTATTTATGGTAGTCAGGCATTTAGTAGATACACCAAGTTCACTATTCTGGAGTAGGAACTGGTAAATACTGATTTTTATAATTCTTGCAAAATAAAATCATTGCATATCCATGCAGACAAAAGTATAACCCATAAAATCTCATGGTTCCTGTCTATACTTGTAGTTCCTATAATGTCTATACACTAGACATTTTTATAATGAACCAACAACTATTCAAGGGCAGCTGACAAAAATTTATAGGTATATTTACGTAACAGTTATAGCAAATACAGAGCAATCTTTTTTTGAAGTTTGTAGCTGTTAGTGTATACTCACTGTGTCCACCATTGCCTCCACCACCCTGTAGAAACCTCTTTTCTTTTTCTAACATCACTCTTCAGTTTTCAATTGTGGTGTGACAGTGTTGACCATTATTTGATTCTTGAAACTCTTCCCTTGGACATACCTTCTCAGGTACTCTGAGACTCTTAAATAATGGTGTTCCTCACAACTTTCTCCTACCCTCTAATTATATAAACCTTCAAATAAAGTTATAAATTTCTTTAATTCAATCTTCTCCCAAACTCTAGATTAATATATTCAATAAGTACCTCCATTTGGAGAATCTCCAACCACCTTAAAATCTTTACCAAAACTGAGCTCATCCTTCTTCATCCAATTGTCCCAACATAATTCTCCAGCATTCCCTTCTCGGTCGACCCATGTACCCAATTAATCAAATCAAAATCCCCAATTACCCTAGATTTTTTGCCATTATTCTTCTCTGGTCAGTTATCAATTTGCATAAATTCCTCCATTGTATCTTCTCAAAGTTTATGCATCTCCTCATCTTCATCCATACATCATAGCTTTAGTATTTCAAAATTTTTCACAGAAACTGCTACAGTAGTCTCTTTATCTTCTAACTTCCAGATTCCTCACATACAAACTCTACCTCATAGGGTTATTATGATCATGAAATAAAAGAATGAGGCACCACACACAGGGTGCGGGCACATGGTAAAACCCCAAATGTTAGATAATACTATTCTTAGAGAAATGGTAGAAATTATTTGAGGGGCTTTGTCTTCAATATAAACATTAAAATAAACTTTTCGTAGTAACGGTAACATTTAAACCAACCAATCAATATATCCTCTCTGTCCCCAAGTCCCCTCGAATCCAAGCTTGTCTACCCAAAGAAGCATACTATGGTTTATATGGAGATTAACAGTTACTAGAGCATCTACACTATACCCCAAAATTTCATGCTGTTTTAAAACAATTACAATCCCTTTCAGGCAAACAATGAGACCAGGTATGACAACAGTCTCAAGCCTAAAGGTAAAGAAGTGTCTAAAGTCAGACCACCGTGAGTTAAAGGGAAGTATTTACATGGCCATATCATTACACCCTTAACAAAAAGTATAGAGCCTTATACAAATCTATAAATTTAAAAAGTATACATCTATATGGGGATAAGATATACAGCTAGCTGTCTGTTAATGTAAAGCCCTAAATTTGAGCCATTTTTAATGGAGCTATAAGATCAGCTCATGAAAATAATCTATGTTAAATCAGTGATGCTTCATTTTGGGCTGAGGCTCTCTATATCTTTATATTCTGTCAGGATTTTGCCTTTTATTAAAGACAAAGTTCAGGAGTTGTTGCTGACCTACTAATCCTTTGGCAAACTAGTAAAAACTACCTTTTAAGGGGACCCTGTGATGGCTCGGTGGGTTAAGCACTCACTTTGCAGCCACAGGGTCCAGGGATCAAGTCCTAGTTTTAGCCCTGGCCCGGGTGGGACCCATATGCGGGCTTTGTTTGTGGGAGGCCACCAGTTCAGTTTCTACACAAGGCATGCTTCCCATGTTGGAGGCCCTGGGTTCGCAGGGGTGTACTCCCCATGCAGGAGGCCTCCCAGCCAGGTTCCCACCCGTTGTAGGATGTGGCCCCACATCTACCTGTGTGGAATGAAACTACGTTGAAAACTGATGATGTACAACTACGGAGATTGCTCTGGGCCCTACCCCCGTCTCTCTGTCTCTCTCTTTCTATCAAACAATAAAAAGAAAGAAACTGCCTTTTAAGAAGCCAGTGTTTTAAAAAGAAAGATCCAAGAGCGCGGAGTAGGTAAACACTGTGCCTGCTTCATCCTGTGAACACATTAAAATTACAACTAAATTATTGAACAACCAACTTGGAGAACCATCTGAAGTTTAGCTGAACAGAAGCTTTATAACTAAGGACACAAAGACGAGGCCACGTCGAGACTGGTAGGTAGGGTGCAGATGCAAAAGCAAAATGCCAATGGTGGTAGAGAATAAGAGGGGTATCTCAGCCGCAGAGGTTCCCCCTGGTGAAGCAAGGGACCCCAACCCATACCAGGCTCCCCAGCTCCAGAGTCACTGGTTCTGGGAAGAGGAGCCCCACAATATTTGACTATGAAAACAGTGGGGACTTCAACCATCTGGCTGTGATGGAAGGTTGCAGAAAACCCAGATGTCCTCTTAAAGTTCCTGCATCGATTCAGTCACTCATGGGTACTCACCATGGCCTCAGTCAGAGAGACAGTGGCTCAGGGGGCGTTGGAGATGTGCAGGGGCAGATTAGGGTGTGTGGCTTTGGGGTGAGGGCTGGAGGACAGTTGCCATTTCTCCTCCCATGCAACTGGCTAGGGGGCACAATCTTTCCTGTGTTGCACCTGCCCCGACACAGCCAAATCTGAACCTGATTGGTCTGGTGAGCTCTGTTTGCTCCACCCCACTGACTCACTGGGACCACCCAACTTCACCAACTCTCTGGTGAGAAGCCAGCTTCACAGCATTGCAGTCTTTCTTGGAAAACTATTTAAGTCTGCAAGCAACAGGAGGAGTAGCTCCAGGCACAGCATTGGCACCAAACCAGAATCTACAGGGAGCTCTCAGTGAAAGTGACCAAAGAGATGGTACCAGGACCCTACAGGGTACCTACTACATAAGGCTATCCAGCAATACTGGGAGATACAGTAGATCTGCCTAATATATAGAAACAAAAAAAGATGGGCATCCAAAATGAGGAAATAAAGAAATACTCCAATAAAAGAGCAGAAAACTCCAGATGGAGGCAAGCAACCTATCAGACACAGAGCTCAAAACGATGGTTATAAGAATGCTCATGGAACTTAGTGAAAACTTCAACACAGAGATAGCCAAGTATAAAGAAAGACAGAGACACCATAAAAATGAACCAGTCAGAAATGTAGAATACAATAACTGAAATTCAGAATGCAACAGAAAAAATAACCAGCGGATTAGATGGAGCAGAGGATCAAATGAGTGAATTGGAAGACAAGGTAACAGAAACACCCAGTCAGAACAGGAAAAAAGAAACAACCAGAAAAATGAGGATAGTTTAAGGGGCCTCTGAGACAACATTCATATCACAGGAGTATCAGAAGAATAGAGTACGAGGAATTGAGAACCTATTTGAAAAAATAATGACTAAAAACCTCCCTAACCTGGCAAAGTAAACAGACATACAAGCCCAGGAAGCACAGAGTCCCAAACAAGATAAACACAAATAAGCCCACGCCAAACACATTATAATTAAAATGGCCAAGGTTAATGACAGAATCCTAAAAGCAGCAAGAGAAAAGCTATAGTAACTTATAAGGGAGCTCCCATAGACTGTCAGCTGATTTCTCAACAGACACTTTGCAGGTTAGAAGGGAGTGGCAGAAATATTCAACACGATGAAAAGCAAGGACTGACAACCAAGATTACTCTACCCAGTAAAGCTATCATTCAAATTCAAAGGACATATGAGTTTTCCAGACAAGAAAAAGCTAAAGGAGTTCATCACCACCAAACCAGTATTACAAGGAATGTTAGAGGAACTACTTCAAGATGGGGGAAAAAAGTAAAAGTATGAATAAAACGGTAATAGCTACATATCAACAATTACCTTCAATTTAAATGGACTAAAAGCTCCAATCAAAAAACATGGAGTGTATTACACTGAGTGGAGTGCCAAACAGAGTACAACAGATGCAAGTTGACTTTACTTATAGGTGAAATCCAAGAAGAAAATAACGAGCAGAACAGGAGCAAATTTGTAGATATAGAAAACATCTGGTTTGTTGCCAGATGGAAGGAGGGTTGGGAGAGGGGGTGAAATACGGGGAAGAAATTGGGAATTTCAGTTTGGTGTTTACAAAGTAACGGTTATGAGGCTATAGGGTATAACATGGGAATATAGTCAATACTGTTGCAATAACTCTGGGTGGTGTCAGATGGGTACTAGATTTGTTGGGATGATGGGAGGAGGGTGGGAGGGATAGGTGAAAAAGGGGAAGAAATCAACAAGCACAAATTTATAGTCACAAAATAGTCACAGGGATGTAAAGTGCAGCATAGGGCATATAGTCAATAATACTGTAATAACTACATATGGTATCAGGAATCAGATGTATCGAAATAAGGATTTTGCAAGTTATATAAATGTGTCTCATCATTATGCTGTATGCCTGAAACCAATATAATATATCAAATGTAATTGAAAAATAAAAATAAATGAGAAAAAAGAAGCCAGTGTCTTAATCATTTTTCAAAGTATCCAATTTAAACGCCCTTAAAAAGCACAAATGACAACATACCATTATCCCATTTATCACTTAGAAAAAGCTATCAAGTATTTTATTATTTTATTCTACATTATATACAAGTCATAAAAGGCCACAGCAGTTTTTCAACATATAAACCCTTTAAAATTAGAGGGCACTATGAAAGATTGACAAGTATCAAAATGAAGTCCAATAATGAGGGCATATACTCAGTGTAGTGTTTCTGAGGAATAACAAAGCAGATACCAAGTCATTAATATTTAGCTTGGAATTCGTCCACAGGTTTTTATAAACCTCTTTCAACTGCCATTTATTTTAAGAAGTGAAATCAGAATGAAAGAATAATAAACTTTAGAGCAGCAGTGTCCAACCTTTTGGCTTCCCTGGGCCACCTTGGAAGAATAGTCTTGTGCCACATGTAAAATACACTAATAATAGCTGATGAGCTAAAAAAAAAAAAGTCACACACAAAAAATCTCATGTTTCAAGAATCTGTGTTGGGCCTCACTCAGAGCCATCAGGGCCACAGGGTACCTTCCTGATTCTAGTCACTTAAAGTTCTCTAAGAAAAAAAATTTGAATTATTACCACCTTCTATTTCTTCTTCCCATCAAGAATAGGAATGAGAGAAATGGAAAGAGAAAAGCTCAATATTCCAAATTCCTTCTGCTTATTTGGGGCTTTGCTTTTGGTGGGGGTTCCTTCACATACTTCAGGCCTTTAAAAAATTAGCTTTGAATTCCTAAACATGTAATATTGCACCTTCCTTGAATAATAACTCAATAAAATTGGTTTCTGCCCTGTGAAAATACAATCTTTAAAACTATATCTGTTATCAGCAGATCAATACAAAAAAAATTACAGTACCAAACTACACTGGTATATTTCCATATTAAGAACTTCAAAATATACTTATCACTGAGACCATAGTCCTTGCATTAGTTTTCAGTCCACTATGAACAATTATTATCTGCTGCATGTAAACATGTCTAAATAACTATAGATAAAATACATTAATCATAAATTTCTGTAAAAGATAATAAAATATCTTCTTTAAAAAACAAAACAATAATAAGCTATTACTGCATTGTTTCCAATTTTATGAAAATGGAACAACCTTATGGTTGTTGCCAGTCCTGAGTTCATTGTAACAAAAATGGCCCTAGTTCCTGGTTGATGTCAGCAACCAATCCACTCTTCAGTAGATGTCTTCTAGTACTATAGGCAAGAATTTGTTTTAGGTGCTATTTTGTCCATTAATAAAATTATATACCAGAAACTGACCAGTGCCACAGTACTGTGTTGCAAACAGTTTTCCATCAGGAGTGGGATCTGAGAAAGCAATTTCTTCTTTACTCAAATATGAGCCATATATAAAGTTACTCCTATTAAAAAAAAAAAAAAGAAGGGGTAAAAGGGTAAAAGAAATTAATATTATTGTTAGTCATTAAAATTAGAAAAACTTGTCAAGTACAATTTGATTTTCTTAGAAAGACTTTTTAGGTAATGTCATATATCCTAGAAATTACTCAAAATAACTTTATATAAAATATTAATAATCTGCAGTAAAAAAATTTATGAGAGCAACAATGTTAAGTTTTAAAAACATTCACCCAACAATTCTTCATGATAGAAATACTCAACAACTCTGAATAGAAGGAATTTTATCAACCAGATAAAGAGCACCAAGGAACATCAAAGTTACACAGAAATCAGGGAATGGCTCTCTGCCATGCACCTCTACTATTTAACAATGGACTGTGGACTCTAGCAAGGGCATTTAGACAAGGAAAAGAAATAAAAAGCAACCAGAGTGGAAAGAGTAAAACTATCCCTTTTTGGAGATGACATAATCCCATATAAACAAAACTACATATTAAGGAATTCACAAAAACTATTAGATCTAACTAAAAGTAAGTGTTGCAAGGTTACAGGATACAAGATCAATATTTTAAAATTAATTATATTTCTATATACTTGTAGTGAATCCAAAAGTGAAATTCAGAAAACACAGCCATTTAAAATAACAGCAAAAGAATACTTAGGATTAAATTTAACAAAAGAAGGCGCAAGACCTGTAAAATGAATATAAAGCATTGTTGAAAGAAATTAAAGGAGACTTAAATAGAAAGACATCCCATGTTTATGAATCAGAAGACAATATTGTTAAAATGGAATTACTCCCTTAATTGGTAATTTTGGCTTCTTTGAAAGAGTCACTTAACAGTCAAAAGAACTTGAAAAAAACAAATTTGGAGAACTCACACTTCCTTATTTTAAAACATTCCTTATTTCAAAACATATCACAAAGCTACAATATTCAAGACAGTAGCTACTGGCATATGACTAGAATTGAGAATCCAAAAATTAAAACTTCACACTTACGGTCCATGATTTTGACAAAGGTGCTAAAATCATTCAAGGAGAAAGAATAATCTTTTTAACAAATGGTGCTGGGACAATTGGATATCCACACGCAAAAGAATAAAGTTAGATCCTACCTCAAATACACCAAAATGAACTTAGAATGGATCAAGGACCTAAATGTAAGAACTAAAATTATAAATTCTTAGAAGAAAATAAAGGCAATATAAATCTTTGTGGCCACAGATTAGGAAATGTCTTCTTCAATGTGATGCTGAAAACATGTATGACAAAAGCAAAAGATATGTAATTTGTTCAAAATAAAAATTTTTATGATCAAAAGACACCAAGATGATGAAAAGACAACCATAAAGTACTAAAAAAGTATATTTGTAGATCATACATCTGATAAAAAACTTGTCTCCAAAATATGAGGGAAGTTCAGTAAATTTTCGGAAACGGGGGGTTATCAGAGAGGTGGTAGTTCTAGTTAAGTACACACACAGTTTGATTGTGTGACTTATTATTAGTATATGTGCCAAATTTCAGCCTAATTGTGTCCGTATTCTTTCAGATATTACCGAAGAAGTATGTTAAGCATGAATAAAATAGAATTTCGCACCATCATTAAGATCCTCATAAAACGAGGGAAAACAACTCAAACCATTTTGGAAGAGATTATTAGTGGTTTATGGGGACTGTTGCCCTGGGAAATACATGCTTTACGTGTGGAATAGCCTTCTCAAGCAAGGCAGAGATTCAACTGAAGACAACCTCCTCCCAGAACACCCCATTGAGGCCACAACTGCAGACACTGTCAGAAAGTTTAAAATCTTATAGTGGAAGATGCCAGGTTGAATAAAAAGCCACTTGCAGAAGTGGTTGGAGTATCATCTACAACCATTGTGAATATCCTCCATCAGGGATGTCAAAAGTCGGTGCAAGATGGGCACCGAGAATGCTCATGAGGCTTCAAGAGCAACTGTGCGTCCAGTGTTCATAACAGTTTTTGGACCTCTGCAGAGACAGCAAAGATGAAGTTTTCAACCAGATCATCACTGGAGATGAAACTTGGGTTCATCATGATGAACCTGAGTGAAAGTCGGAGTCCATGCAGTGGCATGAACAGGGCATGCCACTCTATAAAGTTCAAGGTGTCACAATCAGCTTTGTAAAGGTCATGGCTCCTGATTTTTGGGACATAGAGGGTAGCCTGCTGATCAATGGATAAGGGTGTTACAATAACTGGAGAGTACTATTCCAGTCTGCAGAAAAAATTAAAAGAGGAAAGTGGACCAAAGGAGTGCTGCTTTGCACAACAACATGCCTGTGTACAAGAGCAATGTTGTGTTGGCTACTCTTCATGACTGTGGCTTTCAAATGTTATACTGCCCTACCTACAGTCCATACCAGGCTCTGTGTGATTATTTGTCCCCAAATATGAAAAAACAGCTTTGAGAGAAGAAATTTACAAAAAGGTTAAAGATACAAATTCAGCATATTTTGAAAGCAAAAACAAACCATTTTTCAAGGGTGTAAATAAACTTATTGAAAGATACAAAAAGTGTATTAGGGTTAAGGGTGAATATACTGCACTTGATCTTAGCCGAAAGGCAGAGAGAAGTGATGGGGTGAATATACTGAAAAGGAAAAAATAATAGTTTCTTTTATTCTCTTCCCCTTCCTTCTGAAAATTTCTTGACCATGCCTCATAATTAAATAACTATTACAACTCAACTAGAAAAAGATAAATAAACCAATTTTCAAATGGATTTGAATAGGCATTTCTCTAAAGAAGACACATAAATAGCCAATGAACACATGAATAGATGCTCAATCAACATCATAGCCATTAGAGAAATGTAAAGCAAAACCACAATGAAATGCCACTTCATACCCACTAGGAAGACTAAAATAAAAAAGACAGTAACAAGTGAAGGTGAGGATGTGGAGAAATTAGAACCCTAAGCATTGCAGTGGGACTGTAGAACAGAGCAGCCACTTTGGAATTTTGGAAGTTCCTCAAAATGCTATACAGTTACCATAAAGCCCAACAATTCTACTCCTAGATATATACCAAGAGAAATAAAAACATGCAAATATTTGTACATGAATGCTCAAAGCATTACTCATAATAACCAACAAGTGAAAACAACCCAAATGTTCATCAACTGATCAATGGAAAAATAATGTGGTATAGCCACGCAGTGGAATATTATTTCACAATAAAAAAAGAATGACATACACTGATAAGTGAAAGAAACCAGTCACAGAAAGTCATATGTCATAGATATCCATTTATATGAAATGTTCAGAACAGACAAATCCATTGACACAAAAAGTAGATTGGCAGTTGCTAGAAGCTGGGGGAGAGGGAAATGGAGAGTGACTACCTGCCAATGAGGTATGGAGTTTTGGGGGGGAATTATGGAAATGTCCTAGAATTAGACAGTGGTGATAGTTTTAAAGCCTTATAAATATACTAAAACCCACTAAACAGTATACTTTAAAAAGATGAATTTTAAATTATATCTCAATATAGCTATTATTTTAAAAAAATATTTTTATATTTAGCCAAGACATAGAATATTGGTAGCATTTTCATAAGTTAATCTTAACAAGGTGAGCTGAGTACATAAGAAGGATTAATAAATGAAAAAATAAAGACTATACATTTTAACAGGAAGCTTATGGTAGCAATCTCACTATCACAGAACAAATACAATGGCTATAATGTTTTTATTATTTTATCATTCAGAGCCATCTCACGGTTGTCACAAAACCTAAATTTAAAAGATTTAAAAGAAGGAGCAATACCCTCATTTAGGACTATTATTTAATAAGCTGCATTGTCCAGGTTGAGTTCTAAAAGAGCTAAAAACAGATCTCCCTCTTATCATGGAAAGGGTGGACAGATCTGATCCCTTCTGAATCACTACTCATCAATAAAATAAGGAGAGTCCAGAAACACATTAAAGCTCTGAGATTCTAGAGCCTTAGGATCTCTCTTAAAACAATGATGGATTATTCATTCAGAAAGCTATATCTACAGATAGACAAGAATTCTATGAATAAACAAAAACAAGAGACTGACCTAAAAACCTCATTTATGTGACTATTTTAACCTCCTTTATTAATCCTTTATAGCAAAGGTGTTTTAAAGAACAAAAAGCAAAACATGCAAATTGTCTGAGTCTTTTCTTCTACACTATTAAGAATCAAGTGATAAAAGCAAAAAAAGTTAATAAATGACTTAGACAATTTACAAAAAATATTATTACAACAAATTGTCTTAGAAGCTAAACTCCCAAGAAACTTCCCACATTTATTTGACTATCTTCAAAATTCTCCAATATCAAACACAGTTTGAAGTAAGTGGGTTGTTCTGGCCTAATCAGTTACAAATAAGTAATTTCAAATGTTTTAACAATAACCAAAGTGCTTTCTTCCCCCTCAGATTAACTTCACATAAAAAGTATGTAGAGCTGCTCCATTACACTGACAATTTTATAAAAATTTTTAATTAATATAAAGGTCATATACTTTAATTAAATGCTGGCTTTTATACTAAAACTCTGCTTAAATCCTAACCTACTAAAAAGGATTTGAGGGATTACATTCAAGTTACCTTAAGCATTCAATCATACGAGAAGCAATTTTCTTTCGACGCATCATGCTGAATACCCATATGCGACTGATCCCACAGATTGCAGGCTCTGGCAATGTTGAGCAGCACCAGGCTTTTTGCCTTTCAAATCTGACTTTTTCTTCTTCTGACCTGATAACTGGAAGTTTCTCTTCTATAACTCTATAACCCTATAGGTATCAGAATTTAAAAAAAAAAAATTTTAAGTGAGAAAATTACTTAGCAATTATCTAGCACTGACCTTACTGAGGAGGTCACTACCTTTCTGTGGCTTCTTAATAAACTATGGGGACTATTTACACTTTCATTCTCATTTTAGGAATTAAACCTGGATCTACATTCTGTTCTAATCCACTTAACTAGTAATGTGACCATGAGAGGAAGTAATTCAATTAAGCTTTGAGGGTTCCTTACCTATAAATTAGAAATATCAAATTCTTCCAGAGAATTGTTGAGAAATTAAAGAAGGTAATATATATAAAGCACCTTGTCATCATGCCTGACCCGTAATAGGAACCAACTGTTAGTTTTCTCTACACCCCACATTCTAAAGACCAGCAAAAGTACACGTTAAGAACTCAGCAGTCACAACAACTGTTTCTGTGATTGCTGCCATAGTTCTAGGGTCCACAGCTGTGAGGAAACGAGGACTAGAGATGGCAGAGTAATCAAGAATTTAGGTCCTCTCACCACATTCCCATCTCTTAAAAAATAAATAGGGGAAGTGGGATGGCTCAGTGGGCTGAGTGCTCATCTTGCAGCCCTGAGGTCCAAGGATCGAATCCTGGCCCCAACCTGTGGGGACCCATATGCAGAACTGGGGTGTGCCCAGTTTAGTTCTCAATAGGGTGAGCTTCCTATGTGGGAGGCCCCTGGGTTCAGCTCCTGCCCCAGGCATGCTTCCCATGTGGGAGGCACCTGGCCCCCGAGAGAGTCGGGGAGTGTGCCTCCCATGCAGGAGGCCTTTGGCCGGTTCCTGCCCTGCACAGCCCTGAGCCCCTGACCCAGTTTCTACCCTGCATAGCCTGGCACCCACCTGTGAAATGAAACTGTAGAAAATTAATGACATGCAACTACCAAGACTGCTCTGGGCCCTCCCCCTTCTGTCTCTCTCTTTGTCAAAAAACAGTAAAATAAATCTTTAAATAAATAAACAAATAAATGCTTTGAAAAATATACATCTCTTCTACCAGTCTAGATGCAAAAGTGAACACAGCCAGCCTTCTAATGGGACACAGTATCATATTAAAGCAATCAAACAACACAATTAAGAATTAACAACAGTAAAAAAAGCAAGTATTACATAGATTATCTTTTAGTATAAACACTTCTATAAATCATTTTTGGAATTAGGTAAAATAGAGAAAAACACAAGGGTTTGACTATGTAAAAATTAACTAAATTTCTGTATGGCAAAGTTTTATGAGTTAGTCATTTTATACCAAATTTATATCCTCAAACTACCTTATCAGCTATTGATTTAAATCTATTTTATTATAAATAGCAAGAATCATATGTGCTCGCTTCAGCAGCACATATACTAAGATTCATAAGCTTACACAATTTATGGTTGAATCTTTTTTTTTAAGTAGCTAAACATAGAAATTAACTCACACAGATTTATTCCAACTTTTTATTAGAAAATTTTATAATGAAGCATGTTTTCATGCAACTATTAGTATACTAAAGGATACCAACTGAACAGAAGTCAAATCCAATGTACACTGAATTATCAGCAAGACTCAACTGAAGACAGAATTCAAATGGAGTATGCCTAAAAGTGAGCATTTGGGAGTCCAGAATCTTCTGTTCTTTTAAGTTGGTCTGTCATTACTTAACTCTTATAATGTGAACATACCCATTTTACTGTGATTCTACTGTTTATTTTCTATACAATTTGGATCCTAAATACAAGCTAATTCCTCATCTAGAGCTCATCTAAAAAAGTGATCTATTCTAGAGGTGGGCAACATTTTATAAAGAGCCAGGTAAGTATTAATATTTTAGGTTTTGCAGCCCACCTGGTCTCTGTTAACTACTTAACTCAGTCTTTGTAGTGTTAAAGATATCACAGAGAATATGTAAGCAAATAGGCATGGCTGTTATAATAAAACTTTATTTATAAAAACAAGCTGGATTTTAACCTGGAGATACAGTTTGCCAATCCTTGATTTATTCCAGTGCTGAAGGGACTAAATGAGACAAGATATTACATTATTATCCAACAAGGAAACTTCCTAAACAAAACTTAACAGCACTTTTGATTTATAAAATTTTTATTTTACAAACTGACTTGAGATACTAATTACCACTGAAAGTATAGCTCCACTGTAGAAAAGAATTGTACACAGAAATTCTTGCATTCACACTCTTCCTTACATAAAATGTTGATAAATTTACTAGGATTATGTTATTCAAGATTACACAGTAAGCTCTTTAAACATCAAATTACATATCAACACTTTAAACATCACTTACCCATTGGATATGTTCTGCAATTAGGCAGCCAACTACCTTTTTGTCATTAGAAATAAAGAGAAGTGTTTTTGTTCTGGAATAGCACATTAATGGAGCCTGTTGGAAACCTAAATCATTATCAACCATCTCTCTAATCTCGTCAACCTGCCAAATAAAGAATAGTATTTTATAACAATAAAAGTATTGCATATATGTAAAAATATACTATTTCAATTCAATTAAGTTGAGTAAATTATTCCAAGTAGGACATCCTCTAATGAGTTCTTTGGAGTTACTAACCAATAACTGTTTTTAAGCCCTGTGGACCAATTTGCAAAATGAGGGAAGAACTGGAGAGTAATGCCAAGCCCAGAGTCTAGGGAACAAGAGAAGTGACAGGTACTACAAGAAGCAATAACAGGGGAAGCCGGGATGGCTCAGTGGGTTAAGCGCTCACTTTGCAGCGCCGGGGACCAGGGATCGAATCCCGGCCCCGGCCCGTGCGGAACCATATGCTGAACTGGGAGCTCCCCCAGTTCAGTTCTCTCTCTGTCTCTGTCTCTGTATCTCTCTCTCTGACAAAAAGCAATAAAAATAAATAAATAAATATTTAAAAAAAAAAAAAAAGAAGCAATAACAATATTAAGGCTTCCTATTAGAAGCATCATGGGTTTGAGAATTGGAAAGAACTTCACTGTAACTTTAGCCAAGGAGGCCACTTTTCTTCCTAAGCCTTAACTGGTACTTTCACCAGTGACATGGAAATGGACACAGAGGAAAGAAATACAGGTTTACTCCTTTATTAACCATTTATAGGCCAGACATGCAAAGCACTTTATGAACATTATCTCATTTAAATCCAATATCTCCTGGAAGTCTATGGTTCCTCACTTTACGTATGAAAAAAATAAAATTCAGAATTCAAAGTTAAGTAACTTTCCCGTATCATATAATGGACATCTAGAAAACCAAGGAGCAGGGATTTGAACTCCTCGTGTTAATATAGCATCAAACTGTGCTGTTTCTAGTTTACCTCCTAGAACTGTGGTCAAAGTCAAATATGATAAGCACAAACTTTTGTAGGCAAAGTCAAGATTTTAGTTTACTTTTTAAATAAAAAAAAGATTTTAGTTTAGATTTTAGTTAAGATATTAGTTTTTTAACTAGGGAAGGAACATTACTATTCCTTCCCTAGTTAAAAAATGATATGCAAATACTCAGTCCAATAAATATGGATTTGTATTACTAAGCTTAAAAATACAAACAACCCGAGAGTTAAGTATTCATACCTCTGACATGCAGAATATCACATCCCTATTCAGTGATGAAAACTCAAATCCTTCTATTCCTGTAATAGTATCCGTCCCATAATACAACTCCTAATTTGATTTCTAAAGGCAAATTACTCACAATTACCTAGATTTTCATTTTTAACCTATTATGGGCTACTAACTAGTGACAATGAATTGTAGGTTACTAAGATTCTGCCCTAAGAAACTACAATGAGGAAATTAGCATTTACTGAGGATTTTTTGTAGTAAATCTAGATGCCACATATGGTATGTATGACAAAGTTTCACTGTGCATTTCCAAATAATCATAGTTGAAATTCTAAAACTTCAGGAATTTAACTTTCATTTAGTCAATACTAATCATAATTCAATAAGTATTTGTTTTTGTACAAGGATCAATGTTTTAAATAAAAGACAGGTGGCATGTTTATATGTCATTCAAAATGCTACTGTCTATGCTTATTAGGCAGTGGTAGTATGAGGGCTTATTTGGGTATCTGGGACTGCCCAGTCATATATACAGTATCTGAAAAGTCAGGAACCACAGAATAAACCACAAGGTAAGTAGAACACTAGCTAAATTTTCAAATAATCAGTTCAGAGTGTTTTGCTTCAGCCTCCCTTTCAAGTGAAGTATTCCTAAATTTAAAGCAGTCCAATTGTTAATCTAAAGAACAGCACAATAAACTATTTTCCTTGTAGTTCTAGACATTTTGGACATACTCTAGTGTAATTAAGTTTTTCAGATAAACTGGACCCACTGCTCTACATTATGAGGCAATTCTGAAAAAGCATCTGGAAGTGGAAGAAAAACATTTTAAATATATTATTTGAAGTGTAATTAACATATTATGTAAAAATAAGTTAACCCTATGGTTTCTTAACCATTTTATTATACAAAATATCTTAAAATTCTATACTTTCAGGGTTCATTTCTCTGAGCATTAAAAGTATAGAATTCTAAATTAGACTAAAACTTGGCTCACACCAGAAATGAGGATTTTAAGTTTTCCACATTATATTTATAAATCACAATTATCTTTTTTCTCTTATTATGTGACTACCTCATATTTAATTTCAGAATTATAATGACCTACTACTAGGTTCCTCTTCTACAATAAGTTTTCATTTAGAAATCTACACTTAGAATGAAACTTTACATTTACTAATTTTAATATTTTTAATTATTATGATTCAAATTTTAATTTTAGTTCTAATTCTTGGAATAACTTATGTGACATTGTGAATTAACTAGCATGCCTTCTAAACCATCACTCAAAATTACTGATAATACATATTTAACATATGCTAGACTTATCACAAAGTTTAAGCATAATTTTTCAGTTGGGTTGTATCCTTTTAAATGCTTATTTGTTTTCAGAATTGGTGTTTAAAAGTGCTATGCTAGCAATGCGTTATTCTCTTAAAATTAGCTGCAAAATTATTTTATGCATTCTACATGAAATTTCACTAGATATTTACCTTTTTCAGGGCATACTTTGGGTCTTCAGGAAGAACCATTATTATCCTGCCATCAGGATATTCAGCCAGAATTCTTTCTTTTTTCCATCCCTAGATTTAAAAAAAATTTTTTAAAAGAATGAATTTTATGTACATTTCAGTCATATTCACGTACAAGAAAAATACATCAGTATGTCTAAAAATTGCAAACATGGAAAAATATATGCTCATTAATGTTTAACTAATAACAAGATAAATAAGCTATTTTGTTAAGCACACAGTAGGTACAATACAAGCTAATATCTTTATACTATTGAGATACCTCAAGAATATTTCTAATTTATCTTTTCCCATTTTAAATTAATTTTGAAAATCACATACCAAAAGCAAGCCCCTTAAAATCAGTGATTCCCAGAACCTAAAGGATAACTCTCCCAGTTTCCTGATAAAAGAATTAAACTCTATTTCTTTGGAACACAGTTACCTCCACAAACACTCATGGTTTTATGTCTAGCATGCCAAAGACCTCCAGGAGGTTTTAAATGAACTGATTTGCATGCAGTAGTCCAATATGTAAGGAATAAGTGTTTAGTCTTATTGATCACAACTATCAAAGTCACAAGAAGGAGACTATAAAAATATAACTACCTTCTAAGAATCTAATAGGGAAGGAGAAGCTACGTTGTGTGTATCTGAAGTTAAACATACTCAAAAAAAGAGAGGTAATAAACTCTTCTTCAGATCCACACTCGTGGTGATTAATGAGCAGAACCTGCATGAAAAACAAAACAAAACAAAAGCCACTTAAATCTAGGAGGTTGGGACTGAACCAAAAGTTAAAGCTAGGAGTCTTGAAGTTAATAATAAGCACAGAAGGAATGAGATTAACTGGTTGTTCCATTTGTCTTACCCAACCAACTTTATATAAAAAAGTCTTTCAAGAAGCAGTATGTACTTCTATTAGAAAAAACCATCATCTTCTTTCTGAGATTTGTTTCATTTAGGAATATAAAAGCTCAATGAAACCAAGAAAAAGGCAACTACATTTTTCAAAATAGTATGGCAAGTCTGAAAGGAAGATGATTTTCTTAAATAATCCAGAATGCTTTTTTTGGGAACAGGGTAGATTTAGCTGGGGACAAAAAGTCTAGTAACATGCTTGACATATTTAACAATTTAGACGAAAGTACTGAAAATCAGAATTTATTTAAAAAATAGAGCACCCAAAGGTAAAAGTAAAATTCAGGTGATTATGATTGGTAAAATGTTCTTAGGATTTGAAAAGATGAAAAGAGGCAAAACAATAGTCACAGAAGTTTTTTGTTTTTTTTTTTTCAAATTAGAAATTAAATCTGAACCATATCCAAATCTGAATATAGGTAAACTATTTTTAAAAAGCATGAAATATATATCACCTCTTTAATAACAAATTTATGTTAATATATTATTTTTTGGAAAAGCTTTTTAATTAAATCTATTTTCCATAAAATAAAAATGGAGACATTTCATTTTAAAAATTAAACTTCAAATTCAATAAAAAACTAGAAATTTAAGTAACCTTAACTTACAAGAAATACTTCTTGAATTAAATTATCTAAAGATAATTTTATAATCTATTTTCCTATTTCCCTTAAAACCAAAAATACTGGTGAAATGTCACTATATTGCACGATAGGCACTAAATTGTTTTGCTTTACTTACTTTTTAGTACAAAATGTTCTCTGAAAAAACTTGGACTTGCATGTTCATGGAGAAAATTTTATCACAATTGAGTTTGGCATAATTCAATGTTTTAAATATGATTCTGTTTTTTCATGCACACACGAGAAGCAGGAATTTGCAAAAGACAGAGTTACTACTTCTTAGGTTTCTAATGTTCATGAAGACAGCATATTTTAGTAAAAAATTTTAAGTGTTCTGGAGTAAAAAGTCAGGGTATCCCTACTCTTGGTAGTCACTAGCTACATGGCCTTGGGCAAATAAATCACTAAGCCTCTCATTCTCTTTCCTGAACTAGGTTATATACAAAATAGTGGTTGGTCATCACCTTTATTACTCAGTAGTTTAGAGGGTTGTATTTAAGATGATTCCTCACACAGAGTAGCCACTCTTAGTAACTTCCATTCTACCTTCCTATTGATATCAAACTAAGGTCAATACAGTACTCTAAAAAAACAAAGGTTAATGAAGTTCCCAAAGTTAAAATACAACAATAAATTCAAATTGTGGACAAAGAAAAGATGAAAGAACCAAGTTGGTTAACGTATGCCAAATAACATTACTCATGATATTTACATGTGTCAATGCAGTTAACTTTTTCCTGGAGCCAATAATTAAATGATCCTCCTGACTTTAGAGGATTTAGAGGACATGAAATCTACTTCTTGAAACTGAAGCAGATGTGGAAGGTATGTGGAAGGTACAGGTATACATGCAATTCAGAGAAATAATCAAATAGCCACAGCTTTTTTTGCAAATATAGTAAATTTCTACTTCTCACCTTTAATTCTAAATGTTATATACTTCCTTCTGATAGCAAGTAGTATTTTCAAAACCCAAATTTTCTTTTTCTTTTTTTTATAATCATTTAACTGAACCAAAATGACCACATATTGGGAGCAAGATTTCAAATGCTCTCTCAAACCCCAATTTTCTTAATTCACCTATCTGGCTACTGAAAGGCAGAAATCTTTACATTATTAATAGTAATCAATGATTATTTATTGTTCCATGCTGTTGTAGTTCCTCTAAGCTTTAAGAGTCTAAAGAATGTTAGAGATGTCTCCTCTTTTTCCATTAAAAAAATAATAATAATAACAGCTGAAAACAAAATACACTGGGTGCTGGATAAATACACTGATGTACACAATTTATCAACCTGTAAGCTTAACTCTATGTATAAAAAGTAATTATATCCCAATTTTAAAAGTTCATATTAATCACTTTTGTAAAAGGTTAAGTGAGAACACCCTGAGAAATAAAGCCAATAAACAGCTTTTAAAAATAATTAACAAAGATTACAAGAAAAAAAAAGATACAAAGGAATAACCTTACAGGAGATTAAGAGACATACCAATCAATGGACTTTAATTCAAACAGTATAAGAAATTAGTTGATTTTTTTTAAAGGTGTGGTTATACTATTTAAATCATTTTATGACAAGGCTAATTGTTTTATTATTTAAAAATGCAGGGGAAAGCCGGGACGGCTCAGCGGGTTGAGCGCTCGCTTTGAGGCCATGAGGACCGAGGATCGAATCCCGGCTCCGGCCCGGCAGGACCCACGTGCTGAACTGGGGAGTTCCCACAGTTTGGTTCTCTAACTGTCTCTGTCTCTATCTCTCTCTCTATCTGTCAAAAAGTAAAATAAAAATAACTATGCACTGAAGACAAAAAGATAATTTCTCTCTATAAATGTGAAAGGATAAAAAAAAAAAAAAAAAATGCATACTGTCTATAATAAAATGATAATGTAATATCTAAGGTTCACTTCAAAATAACTGGGAAGGTTGGACAATAGAAGACTACCCATGAATTGTTCATTGTTGAAGCTGGGTGATAAGTACATGGGAATTCTCTCTCTCTTTCCAATAGGTCTTTTAATCTTCAATAATTTCACGCCTTCCAAGGCTGTTGTTGATCTAGCCCCTAATCTACCTTTTCAAGCTTCCTCTCTTGAAGTTTCCAAACACATGATAAAAATCATACGTCATAATGGAAATACTTAAAATTTCCAACCTTTGCACATACAATTTCTCTGGCCCAATATGTCTTTGCTCTATATCCTCTGGGCACAAGGGACCTTCTATTTGTCCTTTTTGACTCTACTCAGATATAAACCTCAATTTTCCAATCTGTGTTGCCAGATATCCTTGCTTTATGTTTAGACAGTATCATATTCATATATATGTATGTGTGTGTGTATTTATACACACACACATACACATATGTGAATATATACACTTTTTAAATGTTTACTTATCTTGTTACTTATACTAACCTGTAACCTTACATGAAGGAAAGAACTCTTATTATTTTTAAAAATCCCTGTAGTCCTAGAACATAGTAAGTAGTTAATAAGTGTTTGAATAAAAAACTGAACCTTAAAAATCACCTGGTATTATTCTTCATTTTTTACAGATTTTTAAAAACTAAAGTGCTAAGTTGGATAACTTTCTAAGGTCATATAACAAGTGAGTAGCTCATTAAAAAAACCACATATTTCTAGTTTAATTAAATTCATATTCTTTTCTATTATACTATGTCACACTGACATCAAGAACTGTACAAATCTAGGGGAAGCTAAGACAGCTCAACAGGATGACTGCTTGCCTTGTAACCGTGAGGTCCAGGGATTGAATCCCGGCCCCCACAAACCCATATGCCAAACTGAGGCATAACTGGTAACCACCATGATGGAAGTGAAGGTTCTAGCGTCCCATGTGGGAGGCCCCCAGTTCAGTTCCCAAATCATGAGGCCCCACATCCACCCGTGTGGAGTGAAACTATGTCACAGCTAGTGATGTACAACTATGGAGACTGCTCTGGGCCCTCCTCCCTTTTCTCCTTCTCTCTCAGCTTCCCTCAAAACAATGAAATCTTTCAAAAAATTGTACAAATCTAATAGAGAAATAGTACATAATTGTCTGTAATACAAAGTGCAATCCATATATCTCTTTGCTTGAAAGAAGTTTCCCTTTATTCAAACTAAGTTTTTTTATACTTCAATGTTTCTGAATCCAGAATTAGTCTTACAATTAATCTGTATATTTGACGTATTTCATTTTCAAAAAAGCGTTATAAAATTGAAGCAGAAACCTCCAAGAGAAAGCAAAAATGATATAAGCAAAGTAACAACAGTTTTAAGAGAAGGAAAGAGAAAATCTTTATTGGGATTAAAGAAGAATCAAAAAAACTTTAAAAGAGATGGTATTTCCCCTGGGCTTAAAGGATACAGATGAGAATGGGAAGGCAATCCAGGTAAGGGAATGCTATGAACTAAAAAACAGAAGCATAAAATTATGAGCCATGTACAAGACAATGAGTGGATCAAATGTGCTTACAGAGGTGAGAATTTAAGGAAATTATGAGAAATACACTTAGAAGGATAGACAAGAACCATAATGAGGAGGGTGACGGGATGCCTGGGTGAAAGGAGAAATCAAGGTTTTCGATACGCAAATTTCATGACTATAATTGAACCTAATAAAGATGAATTTGGTAGCTGTATTTAGATGTACAATGTCAAAAATATGTCATAACATGGGCTTTAATTTCCAATCACAAATGTAATAAAATTCTAAAATGTGTCAATTGTCAATCAGAATCTTTGAACTGTTAAAAATTCAAAAGAGCACTGAAGAAGATTATCTGAGAGGACTTTAGTTTAATAGTTATTTGGGTCAATTTATTTCTATGAGCTAAATTGTATTACACAACAAAATATATTTTACTGAAACTCAAATAAAATAGTAAAAACCTAGTTTATTACTCAAAGACTCTAGAACCAAATCCATTACTTACTAAGCTATATGACTTTAGGCAAAATATATATTATTGTTCTTTCTGCCTGTTTTCTCATTAGAAATTTACTGTAACTGGGGATGCCAGAATAACTCAGTGGTTGAGTGCTTATCTTGCAATTGCAAAGTCCAGGGTTTGATTCCTGACCCCAGCAGCATATGAAACCCCATATGCTGACCTGTGGCGAATTGGTAACATCCAGGATGGCACAGTGGCAAAGGTTCTCACCTCCCATGTGGGAGGCACCTCAGTTCCCACCATACACAGCCCCATATCCACCCGTACTGAATGAAACCACGTCACAACTAACAATGTACAACTATGGAGACTGCTCTGGGCCCTCTCCCCTTCTTTCTCTCTCTCTCACCTTCTCACAAAAAGATAAATCTAGGGGAAGCCGGGACGGCTCAGTGGGTTGGGCGCTCACTTTGCAGCGCCGGGGACCGAGGATCGAATCCTGGCCCTGGCCCCGGCCCCGGCCCGTGTGGAACCATGAGCTGAGCTGGGAGCTCTCCCAGTTCAGTTCTCTCTCTGTCTCTGTCTCTGTCTCTGTATCGCTCGCTCTCTCTCTGTCAAAAATAAAATAAATAAATAAAAAATATATAAAAAGATGAATCTTAAAAAAAGAAAAAAATTAATTGTAACTACTTCATGATTTGCTAAAAGAATTAAGAGGAGTTTAATACAGAAAAAAAAAAAAGCTTAGATCAGCCCCTGCTATACAGAAAGCTCTTAATTAATGCCATTTATTATTACTACTATTATTTCTCCTAAATGGAAAATAAATTATCAATTTATTTACTCCAAAAATTCCTCTGAGAATTTAAAAAACTATGAAACTATCTTAACCATTGATCCAGGTTCAGTCAACAAGGCATGAATGATAAAATCAATCAGTCTAATTTAAGTACAATGCTATCTAAAGTTAACCTTCGAATCAGTTAGATATATTTATTATCACTATAGTATTTCCAGATTATATCATAGTTTCCCATTTATCCACTAAAAACAAACCAATTTGTTTAAATTAATTTTTCATGGTTTGAAAGAAGGTATTTAGAAAAATAAGAGTCCCATGGCACAGTGTTTTGTTTCTTTTGTTTTTCTTTTAAATTCTCTAAGTAAGTGAATTAAGAATAAAATAATATATACAGGAATTTAAGTTTTATTTTAGGCATATCTGGATTAATTCTGAAGGTGTTTATTGATGTTTCATTTTTAGATATGCT
Source organism: Craseonycteris thonglongyai (assembly GCA_004027555.1). Taxonomy (NCBI): domain Eukaryota; kingdom Metazoa; phylum Chordata; class Mammalia; order Chiroptera; family Craseonycteridae; genus Craseonycteris; species Craseonycteris thonglongyai. Next base: position 26,705 of record PVKE010017331.1, read on the forward strand.
ATGATAACAGGATCTCTTTCAGTAACACTTCTCTGATTCTCTGAAATATTTAGGTTCAATGAATAAAAACTTTGATTCCTCCAATAAAACTGTTATGGTAAATCCTGTATCCTGGGACCAATTCTCATTGATTCAGGATTAATGAAACTATAGGAATCTGAAGTTTTAGGATGACTAGACCATCAAGGTCTAAAATGAGACATACTATACAGACCATTAGCTCCAAAAGCACCAAGACTTGGTTTGACACACTCGTAGCATAGTAAATTAAGTATGCAATAAGTATTTATTTTTGAAAGGCTGGAACATGCTTGAAGGACTAAAGCTTCTATTTATGAAACCAAGAAATTAACCTCTCCGTGCCTTGGTTTTGCAACCCACAAGAGGAATGAAAACTACTTCATGAAGAAACCAGGTGGTTCAGTGTGTTAAGCACTCACTTTACAGCCCCGAGGACCAAGGATCAAATCCCAGCCCTGGCCCGTGCAAACCCATATGCTGAACTGGGGTGTTCTTCCCATATGGGAGGCCCCCAGTTCAGTCCTCGCACCCCCGCTTGGCCCCTGGCTTGAGGGGGCGTGCCTCCCATGCCGGAGGCCTCCAGCCCAGTCCATGTCCTTTGAGGCACCCGCCCACCTGTGTGGAACAAAACTATGTTGAAAACTGATGACATATAACTATGGAGACTGCTCTGGGCCCTCCCTCTTCTCTTTGTCTCTCTCTGTCTCTTTCTGTCAAAATCAATAAAATAAATCTGTAAAATAACTACTTCACTGGGTTATAGTAAATTAAATAAGTTAATACTTACAAAATACTTACAATACTTGTTACAACAGAGAAATTTGAAGGTAAAGTGGGAAAGAATGCAAGTGGTCAAATGTCAGTTGTAAATATTAAAATTAAAGGCAAACAACAGAACTAAACATAAAAATATAACTCATAAAAACTGGGAGAAAGAAAGATTTTACACAAACACAATAATGTATAGCCTGAGATAATTATATATATGCTATACATACATAGCGTCATTTATTTAGTGATGCTGGAAACCCTGATACAGACAAAAATGCTTAACCACTGAAGAATGGGACTACAAATAGGATAGAGGGAAAGAAGGGTTTTACTTTTCTTTTGTACCTTACAATACTGCATACATTGTCATTTCCAGGTACATATACCACTATTATACATTTTTTTAGAAAGAGATGTTAAAAAATAAAAACCTTGAAGGCCATCTTTTAATTCATCTAAATGAAGAAAATTTTAAGGAAAAGAATGTGAAAAGAAAATTTACTCCATACAGAGGTTTAAAGACCAAATGTTCTTAAAAGAACATGTTAAAGTGGAAGTATTTAGGGGAAGCCAGATGGCTCAGGGGTTGAGTGCTCAGATTGCAGTCCTGGGATCTGAGGATCAAATCCCAGCCCCAGCCCGTGTGGAACCATATGCTGAACTAGGGTGTGCTTCCCACCCGTTTGGTTCAGCTCCCACCCAGGGCGTGGCTTCTATTCAGGAGGCTCTGGCCCAGGTCCCACCCGGCATGGCCCCATGCTCACCTGTGGAATGAAACTATATCGAAAACTAATGACATACAACTACGGAGACTGCTCTGGGCCCTCCCCTTTCTCTCTGTCTCTCTCTCTGTCAAAAACAATAAAATAACTATTTTTAAAAATGAAAGTATTTAAATGCTCTTTCTTGCAGGTAACACAATAATAATATATAATAAAAAATTTTCAATGCCTGTCCATAGTTAAAAACCATATGATACTGAAATACAATTTAAAAAATTACTTTGGAAAGAATTCAATATGTATAATTTAGAGAGCAACATCTATTTTTCAACAGTTATTTTCCATTTTTCAAACACCCTGACATGTATGTGTTTTTTAAATGATAGTTTTCACCATTTCTTGAGAAAAATCTAAATCCTTAGAAACAAATTTTCATGAGAGGTACTTACTAAGCTCTGAACAGCAGAATACTTTTCATGGGTAAAAGGGTAGAATCTCAAAACTAATAGCTTCGGATTAAGAAAAACAAAAATCTTAAGGGCAGGGAGGTGATGAAATCTGGTCTTTATTAAAGTAATCCAATTTACCATTCAGGAAAAAAGTCGACAGCTCAATTTGTGCTATGTGATATTAATATATGGCAGTAACATTCCTAAGTGATTACAACTTGCTGGATTAACCAACATTAACTTTTCTCTGGGTAACAAAAACTGATGCCTGGAGCATACCAACCGACTCAAGACCAATAAACTATTTTGGTATTTCACAACATGAATGACATGATTTTACCAAGAGTCATTTGTTTGTTTCTAAACTTGTTTATGCTAATTTATTTAACTATAAAATGCGATCAAGTATGGTACACTCTCAGTTAACAAGCACCCCTGGGGACTGGTAGATGCTGAATAAACGTAAGTAGAGTCTCCTTTAATGGAAACTCAAGCAATCAGCACTCTCAAGCAACCGGCAATTGCTTGAGATTTTTCTGGTTGCTTGAGTTCTGGTTAACGGAGAGTCTACTGTATTATCTAAACTGATAAAATGAGAATGCAAAGAACTGTTTTAATGAAACTGGCAGAATACTCTAGGAAAAAGCAAAACAGGCCATCCTTTTTAAAAATCAGAAATATAACAAGAAGTATTCTGTACCCAGACTCTCAGATTATTTTGTAATGTCTAAGTTCTTGCTCTATATGTTTTTTAAAGTACACCATACAGGATGGCTATAACTGACTTACACGAGGGAAAAAAAAAGCTTAATGAATCAGGAGATCCATACTCAAAGAAACACCCTTCCCACATCAATTACATTTAATACACATATGCTTCAAGTTATAATAAAATGTTCAAACTTTGTAATGACCATATAGAAGTCATTGTCCTTTGCCTATTCCACAGCCATTCTCTCCCATTCTTTTTTGCCTCCTTTTGTTTGGGGTGGTAATTATGCATCCCAACAATGCACTGAGATGAGTCTAAGCCAGTGTTTATCAACAGGGTTGTTACTGACATTTTAGGCTAGACATCCTACCTTCTTTGGAACTGTCACATACATTGCAGAAAGTTTAGCAGCCCTAGCCCCTGCCCACTAAATATCATCAATATTCTCCACATACTCCAGATGCTATACATGTTACAAACATCCCATTGCCCTACCTTGAGAACCACTGCCATAAACCAATCGTTATTATCTTATTTTTGCCAGAGTCGTACTTTCCTAGTTCCTTTGCAGCTAATTGTGTATATCAGGCCCAGTTCTGGTGAATGAAACAGAAGGAACTTTGAAAGACCTTCTAGAAAAATGTTCTTAACTAATAAAAGAAAAAAGTCCCTCGAGAGACCCTTTCTGAAAGAGTACCCACCCTAACCAGGAATCCTGCTTTAAATCTGAACATGGTATCTGGACTATCACAGTCTACTTTAACACGTTAAGTGCCATGTCAGCCACTGGTGACTGACACTGACCTTTCCGTTTGGACCGCGTCAGTCACCAGTAACCAACAGTATACTTTTCGTGCAGGCTGCGGTATTGTGTGTTAACTGACAATGTAAGATTTTAAAAATTACATTCTATTAATAAATTTTAAATAAGTAAGATGTCCCGTTTGTCTTTCCATTTTAAAATGGTTATTCCTTTTTTGTTTTCCTCCGCTATAATTTCTCCCCGTTTAGGGGACATGTTCACATTCAGCCTTATCGCAACCTAAACAGATCTCCAGTCGCCAGCATTTTGGTGAAATCTGATATAACGAGCCAAGCAGTAAGCAAGACAAAATAGCCTGGGCACTTAACGTGTTAAGGTTTATGAGGTTACAGCTATGAAGCTAAAGAGTCAACACACCAAGGAAAACAAAGCACTGAAGGCGAAACAGCCAGCATTCATGATGACATTTGTTGAACTACTACATGGAACAACCCTAAGACTATACACCTCCAGATTTCTTAAGAAAATATATATCCTTACAATTTAAGCCACTATTAATTGGGTGTTCTGGCCTAAGCATTTCCATGTGAATCAACTTTTCTTTTCTTTTTAAAGATTTATTTTTATTGTTTTTGACAGAGAGAGAGAGAGAGAGATACAGAGACAGAGACAGAGAGAAGGGGGAGGGCCCAGAACAGTCTCCATAGTTGCACATCATTGGTTTTTCCACATAGTTTCATTCCACAGGTGGG
>PVKE010017332.1:0-30892 GCA_004027555.1 Craseonycteris thonglongyai
TTTTTTAATATATATATTTTTTATTTATTTGTTTTGACAGAGGAGAGAGAGAGAGAGAGATAGAGACAGAGAGAGAACTGAACCAGGGGAGCTCCCAGTTCAGCCTATGGTTCCGCATGGGCCGGGGCCGGGATTCGATCCTCGGTCCCTGGCGCTGCAAAGTGAGCGCTTAACCCACTGAGCCATCCCGGCTTCCCCATAAATTGCTTTTAATAAGCCCCATGCTTCTGACATATCTGAGGGTTATATCTCAAGAAAATTTAAATTTGTATATGATTTGGAAATGCCGGGATGGTTCAGCAGGTTGAGTGCTCCTCCTGCAGCCCCAGGATCGTATCCCAGCCCTGGCCCATGCAGACCCATATGCTGAACTGGGGTGTACCCACAGATCGGCTCCTGCCCTGGGTGTGTTTCCCACGTAGGAGGCCCCCAGCCCAGTTCCTGCCCTGCGCAGCCCCATGCCCACCTGTGGAGTGAAACTATATAAAAAACTGATAACATATAGCTATGGAGACTGCTCTACCCTCTCACCTTCTCTGTCTCTCTCTCTCTGTCAAAAACAATAAAAATAAATCTTTAAAAGAAATGTGTGTATGATTTGAATAAACACAGATTTGGTAAAGAATGTTGCATATTCAAATATATATGCTTGTGTGTATGTATGTGTAGACCCATCCCATCTTGGGATCCCATATTCAGATGACATTTCATACCTACCCTACTTCTTGGGGCACCCATTCATACATGGCTATGAATTAATAATCATGCAGAAAACTTTCAGATTCTAACAAAGTTGTGACATCAGTCAAGGCATTGATTAAATCTTAGTGAAAACTTTATAAATTCCTATATATAAGTTTGTGATTTTTTTCAACCTGTAAACCTAATCTTGAGTCGCTATAAGAAATTGACCACCTCTGCTCTTAAAAGAGACTTCTGCATTTGCTATCCAACAGTAATCAAAATTTTATTTTGGAATAAATTTCTTGAGTTTCCAGCTCAACACCTCTTCCTCAATAAGTAACAGGCATATGTGAGAGAACTGTCCATGAGGACAATTATACAACCATTGCATTGATCCATTTCAAGACCAGAAATATTAGGCAACAACCTATATACCAGAAGCATTTGTGTTAAACATTTCATCTAATACCCAGCAGTTTTTGAAATACTTTGGTGAGCTGGTGGTTGTAAAGGCTGTTAAACCTCTTCCTTATGTTCCCTAGTTGTAGATGTTTCAGATATAAAACAGTAATATAGGGGAGAAAATCAAACAGCAAATAAATGAAAGCTGAAGTCATGCTCATCTGCTAATAAACCCAAGCCCTGTCTCTCTGACCATCATTTTTGCAAAGTCATATTTACAAATAAGACCCACCTCATTTTCAAACCCATGAAGTTCAGCCATACTCTGTCCAAACCGTGAACCCAGTAGCTGTGTGACACCACACTTTTCCCTTTCTCTAAAATGCTTCTTGGCACAGGGCTAGCCCATAACACATCCTATAGAACAGCCTCCCTCAACTGACTAGGAAGGTGGAGGCATACTCAGGCCCTCGTCAAATGTGGAGGGGGAGAAGAGTATTATGAGGGGTTGGAACTACTTCATTAGAGATATTTTCAGAGTGTTTTGTTTTTTTTTAAGATTTATTTTTATTGTTTATGACAGACAGAGAGAAGGGGAGGGCCCAGAGCAGTCTCCATAGTTGCACATCATTCATTTTCTACATAGTATCATTCCACAGGTGGGGAATGCACAGGGCAGGAACCAGCCGGGAGCCTCCCACATGGAAAGCACGCCCGGGGTGGAAGCCAAACTGGGGCCTCCCACATCGGAAGCTTGCCCCAGTGAGAACTGAACTGGGGTGTCCAGTTCAGCATTTAGGTCCAGACAGGCTGGGTCCGGGGTTCAATCCTTGGACCCTGGGGCTACAAGATAAGTGCTCACCACTGAGCCATCCCAGCATCCTGCAGAGTTAACTTTTCAAAAGCAAGATGTCAACATTATTTTTAGCTATCAATCACTTTTTGTGCAAGGAGTTCAGTTTTAGTTATTAATCACTGTACAAGAAATTCAAAATTTAACTTTTACTATAATAACAGTAAGAGATATATATAGAGATGTATAGATATATATAGATATAGATAGATATAGATATATCGATATAGATATATATGAAGCTTTCTAAGTAAAACAATTGCAAAGCTATTTAGCTGTCAGGATATTGCAAGAAAGTCAGCCAAATAGAGAGATAATCTATGTTATAAAATATTTGTAATAGTTCACTAAGATAAGTGATATGTGATTTGTGAGTAAATGAATTGTTTGCCTTCCTGGGTAACTAGCTGGGGATTCTGTAGACTTTGATAGAAGGAGGACTTCTTCCACGTACATTCATCTGTAATCCATTCATCTGTAAAAAGCCAAGGGCTTTATTTCACATGGACAACAACCTGTTTTATTACCCTGAGAACAAAGCAAAAATGCATTGAATTAACTACAATTTCTCCTTTCATCTGAATGTTTGATTTCATATAAATATTTGAGTGCAAGTTCTTGTCAGGGTTATTTTTTAAACTTTACTAAGGAAACATGTATTCTTCATCTCTAACCACAGCTAATGAAATGTGGCTCCGGGCAATACGTCACCAAGAAAGGAGAGCTCAATAACTTCTGAGAACTCGTTGAAATACAGAGCCATTTTGATGACCTATAACCATGACTTGCTACTTGGATTGGTTCCTTTTATTTCTATGTTCAACTCACATTTCTCAAAATCCTAAATGCCTGAAGAAATATCTTCAGGAATAATATTTTTTTGTGGAGAGCTATCTTCATGTTATTATTAACAACTACTCTGCTGATAATTCAATATTTAGCTTCTTATAAGTATGGGAGTGTCCTTATAAGAAATACTTATAAGTATTTCTCGTTCCTGGAATGCCAAATGCTGTAATTTCATTTTTGGATGAAAGAAAGTGTAATGGAAGTACAAAAAAAAATTTTTTTTAATTTGTTGTTTTGCTACACAGAGATATTGTAGAAAGATTCAGGTGTAGACAACCCAGTTTCCTCCCAAAATTTGTTCAGATACCCTAGCATAGCTCCGGGCTTTCTTGGTACCGGTAATTAAGCTGTGTATTGCCATTACTGATTCCCTATCAGCTGCACCCTCCATAGCTATCGCAGAAAGATGAGATCCACACTTCCTTGTTAAGCTCTGTTCTCAGGACCAGAATTCAGTTCTGCTGTCAGTAATCTTTTAGGAATCTTTTTCATCAATTTCATGAAAATATGTATCTTCTTTTGCAGCATTTATTCTATATTTTCTCTTAGTATCATCATCCTTTCCCCTCCCCCATTCCCCTTTTATCTCTTTATGATGCCTCCTTAAGAAATTGCCTCTAATCTAAGGTGACCAGATGTCCCGCTTTTGGTGGGACAGTCCCGATTCTTAACAATTTGTCCTGCGTCCCACGGCATTTTTAAAAAGTCCCAATTTTGGGGAAGCCGGGATGGCTCAGTGGGTTAGGTGCTCACTTTGCAGCGCCAGGGACCGGGGATCGAATCCCGGCCCCGGCCCATGCGGAACCATGTGCTGAACTGGGAGCTCCTCCGGTTCAGTTCTCTCTCTGTCTCTGTCTCTGTATCTCTCTCTCTCTGTCAAAAAAATAAAAATAAATAAATAAATAAAATATATTAAAAAAAAAAGTCCCAATTTTTGGAAAGAATGAACGACAAGCTAGGGAACAACAGGAGATAGACCAAATTTTTAATCAAGAACCCCCTCCCCCCCCAGTCAATGGTGTCCCGCTTTACCAATGTGAAAATCTGGTCACCTTACTCTAATCTTACGTCTTAAATCATTGCATCTATACGTGGTTCTCAAGTATTTCCATTCTAACTTCTGTAAGGAGTTTCACATCCTCATTTCAACAGCCTGCTGGACATCTTCACCTAGATTTTCTTCAAGCCCTTCAAATCCAACAAACCCCAAATTGAATACCTCTTTGCCGTCTAAATTGGATCTCTTCTAGAGTGTCCCCATCTTCCCAATCACTAGGCATCAAGCCTGGCCTTTATCTTTGACTCTTCCTTCTCTTTTTCTTTCCACAGCCAGCTCCCCCGTTCTGTTGGTTCTGCCCACTCCACTCCTTCATGCTTCACCAGAGCTCTGCTTCAGCTCTTCTTTATCCTGTAGCTGCACTATAGCTGGTCTGCCCACTTCCGGCCTCTCTGATCCATCTTATATACTACTGTTTCTGTTACTCTGATCCTCAGACACCTGCTTCTAACTAAGGATCAAGTCCATGAATGCTAGACAATTCAGTCTCTACAACTTCTCCCAGGGTACAAAGTCAACCCTCATTGTTTTTTTCCCCCCTTTATACACTCTATGCTCTGCTAAAAACAAGCTGTTGGTGATGTTTCAGATGGGTGTCCAGGGAAGTGGACTCTGAGGCAGAGTTCCATGGACAGGATAAGCATTAGAGAGTGTCTTCCTACACCTGTGAAGGAGAGGGAAGGAAATGTGATCAGCAGAGGGAGATGAGCTTCCATGTGGGCCCAACAGAGGCAGAGCTTTTGGAGCTGGTCTGGCCCTGAGAGCAAGGGTCAGGCCTTGATACGCCCACATGGATCCATCACTAGATGTAAGCCACTTTGAGGAGGGCGGTTTTCTTCATTAGAGATAGTCCCCAGAAGGCTCAACAGTTGATGTCCGTCTTCCAGTGACCCTTCCAACAGAGAAAGAAACCCTTTAAAACCCTTTATTCCTCAAAGTGGATCTGAGCATTCATCACCACCCAGAGATTCCCATCCACCTTCACAATTCCCCAGTGGGCACCTGCCTCTCAGCTTGGGAGCAGGCCGCCTGTCATAACACCCTCACCCCCCTCGTTACATTTCCTGGTCTCCTTTTGCAACTATGTGTGGCCATGTGACTGAGCTCTAACCAATGCCTGTGATCTAAAACAAAGTGATACATGCTATTGCTAGACCGGTATCCAGAGGGATGGGCCCTCCCTGTGTGCCCCTTCCCTCCTGCTTTCTGGAAGGCCGTGAGGGTGATGGACGCTGGAGCAGAGAGTCTGTCCCACGAAGCAGAAGCTGTGTGCTCAGGAATGCACAGCAAGAAGCTGGAGGGGGCCAAGAGCCACCTTACCAGCGCTGAACTGCGCAGGCAAGAGAGAAACCCGTCTATCTTGTTTAGGCCACTGGTATTCCCGCCTTTGTTATTTCAGCCAAATGTGTACATCTACCTAGTTTAAGCTGCAACACTTTGCTCCCCATTTCCGTATGTCCAGAGTTCATCGGTTGTTCAGATACCAATTCAAATGCCTCCTCATCCAGAGCATTTTGTTGGTCTACTTCCTACACCCCTAAAGCAGGAAGTGTTAATAGTATTTTTTTCTGTTGATCTTCCATAGTAGTTTGTGTTGCCTTTACCTAGTATGACACTTTCATTATACGTGCTGGTTTTTTTCCCTAAGTCTCAGCTCCTCAACAGAACTGTAAGTATCCTTTTGAGAAGCATCTAGGCATCACATTTTCTAACATACTGTATCTGGCAAAGATCTTATTTAGTAGATGTTTGTATTGCTTATTGACTCAATGAAGTTCTTTTTAATATGAGATTGAAAATGGCGTTTCTGTAATATTTTGCTCATCGATTTTGTAACGGAAAACTGTTTCAACCATCAGAGATAACAGAAAAATCCCCTTTCTTCTCTCACTTAACATTTGCAGCTATTTCAAGCTGGTTAACATATGAGTACTTCCTCTGGAACATGTTAAGTGGAGTGTTGTGGAAATAAATTTTCAGCCTTTTCCTGTGGTCTTGCTATCCCCTCTCTCTCTCCAGTTCTCACAAAAGGTTAGAATTTACATTCAGAGAGTAGTTTTTACAATACAGATTCTCTAAACTTGGACACTACCTCTGCCCCCTAGTGGTGGCCACGAGTCATGGTTCCAGCAGTACCGGTCGCACCATCAGCACACAAAGGTGAGCAGCAAATGTTTTCTCCGAGGATCTGTTTCTAACCCTTCTACTCACTTTCTTGTGTCATGTTCTATGATATTCGGGGTTCAGAAAAGGGTCCAGAATTGGACTGTCCACAACCTGTATCTGGCCCTGACACTTAGAATAATGGTCTCAAGGAAGGAGTTAAACCTGTTCAACTTTAAGTTTTTTCAGCTATAAAATGGGACTATAAGAAGGGCAGGTAAGTGACGTGGTTAGAGCATGGACTCTGGAGTCGAAAATACCTGGGCCTTCACCCAAGCGCCCCCACTAACTGGAGCTCCGACACTTTCTGTACACACCTACAATGCTGTGGAAGGGTCAGGAACGACTTTGAAGGTGATATTTGAGGTGACACTTGGGGTGCACGGGATTTGACTGGGGCTCTGAGAGAAAGCAGAAGTTTTCTTAGCAATGGAAGCAAGCTGAGCCAAGGTTGAGAGGCTAAAAAGCACTTCCTTACTCTAACAAACCAACTGTCCCATCCATTTCTATGTCCCATCCAGAACATAGAATATGGTACATAGGACAAACTTACACACCGTTTTTAAAATTGTTTATTCCTGCTGGACTTTTCAACTTCTGCATTTCTTTGCTTGAAAACCCTTTCCTTATTTGCCTGGATCCAGAAAACTACAGAAGGAGCCCTGGATTAGCTGGATTGGCTGATTCATCCCTATACCCAATTGGCCTTGAGAGGCAAAGACTGAAAGACTGTCCTAAGATTTGTGCAGATCTCGTCAGGCACTTCTGGTGGCAGGGAGCAGGCATCTAAAATCAAGCACAGTGCTCTCCCTCACTGATGGTAGACATGGCTTAGGACCCAGGCAGCTACTGAGCTGCTCTAGTGAGCGTTGAGACAAGCTCAGTGAGCACTGAGGAATGAGCATTGAGACAAAGCCTATTTGCCAACAGTTTGTTCTTCCTCAATTGAGCTCATCTCAATAAGCTTAGCACACAAAGCACCACTTCAGCTAGGCTGCCTTTGATACTCTGTGGTTTTCAGTGTCTGTTCCTCATCCACACAAAATAACCATAAGTCAAATTTATGATGGCAACTGGCGCAAATGCCCGCGTGACTCTTCACATGGCCACCTGACTGGGAGCGGGGCTACATCTGTGTACTTGTTGGAGCGATCAGATGATTCTAGTGGGACACCCGTGAAAATGTCTCATGAATTTATGCTGAAGTTACAAACGATGGGCCAACAGGCTTCATCTTACACAAAGACAGGCTCTGTTCACATCGCCTTGATCCACAGTGTTATCATTTTTTAAATGTCTTTTTAGTGAGAACTATTTTGTTAGTGAAAGTATTTTTCTTTTGTCGTTTTTAAATTATTAGGGTGACATTGGTTGGTAAAAGTCACACAGGTTCCAGGTGTACAATTCTACATTACATCGTCTATGTGTTGCATTGTGTGCTCAGCACCCAGGGTCAGCTCTCCTTCTACCACCACGTATTTGATGCCCCCCTCCTCCAAAAAGTGGTGGGTTTTTTTTGTTTGTTTTTTAAACTTTCTTTTCTTTTTATATATATATTTTTTATTTATTTATTTATTTATTTTGACACAGAGAGGGAGAGAGAAATACAGAGACAGAGACAGAGAGAGAACTGAACTGGGGGCGCTCCCAGTTCAGCACATGGTTCCACACGGGCCGAGGCCGGGGTTCGATCCCTGGTCCCTGGCGCTGCAAAGTGAGCGCTTAACCCACTGAGCCATCCCGGCTTCCCCAAAAAAGTGTTTTTAAAATATAAATTGGCTGCACCATTTAAAAAATAGGACATTTTACATACACACTTGGGTGTCTGGCTTCTCCAGAAAAATAAATGGAAGGAGCAATGAAGGGCCCAGTGTCCCATGGTTATTGGCTGGAGCTGAGTAGAGACAGTCTCCAGCTCAGCTCCGTCTCCCTCACGCCTGGTCTTCTACACGGCACTGTTCTGCTCGTTTTGGGAACTGGCTTCTGCAGCCATTTGGGTCCGTCACCCTTGCTTTCTAGGCATTTCACTTACATAGGAAAAGCAGTTTAAGCCAGCTGCACACAGTCCATTGTGTATTTCTACGGGGGTTACAGTGACTCTGCAAACCTGGGTCTGCCAGCTACAGAACGGAGGCTGCCCTGATGTGCCCAATAACCCAAGTTACCTTTTTCTGTCTTCACCCTGAGGCCTGGTCTGACGTAGCAAGGGGCTCTGCTGCCGGCTCATTTACCTCCTGCAGGCTGGCAGCTATTTAAAGTTCCGAAGGCATCTGAAGAACTCATGCTGTATGCCTGATCATTGAGGATGAAGCTCTCGTTGTTCGGCTTTATTTTGCCTTGTTTGTGTGGGACCCGTCGATGGAGCTGCTTTGGCTTTCAGTGAGCGTCAGTCAGATAGATGTTCTCGTGCAGGTGGGCTCCGTGGGGTCCCTAGGGCAGTCGACATGGCCACAGCTGGGAAAGGGCACGTGCACAAGCCATCAGCTGGCAAAGGAGCAGAGGCAGCTCTCCACAGGACAGCCATTTGCCAGTCATGAGGGATCATGGCATTTCCTTTCTCTCCAGAAGTCACGTACATTACCTAGAGCTTGTTCTAGTCAAGGAGCCAGCCCTGCTGATGGCTTCGGAAAAGAATGAGGAAGTGTAGGCAACTTTCTCGCCAAAGCATAAGACAGATGAACACTACTTTAGTGGACCAGAGGGTAGCTAGCTGCACTTGGAAAAAATGGTTTTGACCCTTCATTAATTGAAGGGCTTACTAAATGATGCTCTAAAAGCATTTGTGCTTCGTAGACATGCCCTCACTCCAGACTGAAATTAGCCAGGGATATTTATGTTAAGACAATATTCAGAGTTTTTAGGCCAGATCAAAAAGCCTTCTTTGTTATTACAGACAGCACCAAACTTTTAAGACTGATTCATGAGGAGCACATTAGTGGGAAAATATCTAAAAATGTTAACTTTTTGATAGAGATCCTTATAATCATCATCTTCACACAAGCAAAAGAACCAGATACACAAGTTAGAAAGTTAGACTGAACACTCCAGGTTGTTCTCCAAGACATCTATAAATGTACTTCCACCAACCATCATGAACACTGGTTAAACGTAACAATGAGTGATCACTATATTAGGTCCAACTGCACAGCCTTTTGCTCAAATGCCACCTGCTCTGTGAAACCCTCCTTGATCTCAAGGGCAAGGACAGTTCTCTCCCCTCTTCTCCTGAAGCACTTGATACTTATGTCTATTAGGGAGGGCACTTAGCATGTTGTATTTACATGTTGCATCTTGCTCAAAAGATTGAGAGCTCATCACTGTGTCCTTGAGACCTGGCACAGTATTCTAGTAAATATTTTTAAGGATCCAGTGTATGTAAAAGGTAGGAAGAAAAAAAGAAAGGAGGGAGGGAGATGGAAGGAAACACAGGCCAGACGGATCATACACTTAGTATTACTTACCCTGAGGGTCTGAGCTCTTCTTCCAACATGTGGTTCTTGTCACATGTTGCTTTCTGTGCCTTGAGTGTGTTCTCCACTTTATTAGTGAACTCCTTTCATCTCTGAGGATAGTTGGAAACTCACTTCTTTCAGGAAACCTTCCTGCATCCCCTTCCCACTTGCCCCACCAAAGTTCTGTTTATTCACATTCACAATTTTATTTATCACATGTATCTCCCTACTAAATTGTGAGTGATTTTAGGTCAGGAATTTTCTTTGTTCCTTAAATTCCTAGGAGTTGTTTCTGGCATAGAGGCTTCATAAATATTTATTTGTTGAATGAATAAATTAATGGGTCACAGTCCATAACCCTTGCAGATTAACCAAATGGGTGCCTATCTTAAATTTCAAAAGTTGCTTAGAAATTACATCCTTGGCATATGGATTATCTACTTAATTATTCACATCAAAGTTTTAATTCGAGGGCTGCTGTTCTTTGGGTTTCTGGGTCAACCTTTCTCAGTCAGTTACCCAGGGAGCATGGAGTAGAACTCATTCCAATGTCAATCTCAAAAACAGAATGATTTAAAGGAAAACCTATTAAATAATCATATAATTCTTTTAAAGTCAAGCATAAATGAGTCTAATATGCTTTCTTATTTAAAGTATAGTATTCATGTTTGTAAAGTGTTTGTACATTTCTTTTATTACCTGAAATGACATAGAAACAAATGAATTATGGTGAGTGGACATAAAATTTACATAAGATAATTCAGATCTGGGTAGAAGAGGCTTTTTGAGAGGAATTTTAACTAGGGTGACTATGAAAGGATAAGAGCCGATGAAGGCCAGAAAAATAAACAAGTTTGGGGTAATGAAAGGCAAGCAGAAGTTTAAGTCACATGGTTAAGTTTAGAATTTATCCCTATAGAAAATGAAGGGCCCCCAAACTTTCATCAGAGGAATGATGTGGTCAGACTAGCCTCTCTGTGTCAGTGCAGCAGATGTATGAGATATGTTTGGCTATTGGCACCAAACCAAGGCATGACAGCGGGGATAGAGAGGGGACATGCTTGATAACATTCATGAAGAATTATCATTGGATGACCAATTCCACATGAGGTGTTAGGAAAGCCATTCCTGTTAATGTTTTTGATAACACAATTTATATAACCAACACTTCTATTTTCTTTACAGCTTGATTATCAAGTTGGAGGTCAAAAGTGTGGAAGATGTTTCCTAAGCCATCCCTTTACACTCAGAAGAGACACTAAAAAATTGATAATGGTGTGATTCTTAGTTGGGTTTCTCTCCCCCCCCCCCCCCGATTTATAAAAAGCAAAACATGTCCCTTAAATTCAATCAAATGGAATCCTAATCAGGAACATATTTATCATTAATCAGAGATTTTATTTTGTTCCACCGATTGCTTAAATTTTCAGGGAGCCTTTAATTGAGAGATCTGTGCTAAAACTCTTGACGATGTCAGGCACATGGCCGTTTATTCAACAATACAAGAGAATACAGAAAAAGGGTTTATGAAAGATGATCAAAGTATAAAGCTACAACATTTATGTTAACAAAAGTTTTAATACACACTTGACTAAAAAGATGCATACAATGAGTACTGAACCTCCATTCATAGGCAGCCAACAAGAGTATGACTGAATTTATTAATTTCAAAGAAAACTTCAGGTTGTGCATTTAAAAAAATTACAAACCATTTAAAAATAAAAACTAATAATGGAAGCAACAATAACTAAGTTATAAAATATGATAGTATGACTTTAAAGGAAGGGTTCAAGTATTGTTTGTAAAGGTCTTCAGACATTAGTCTTTGAAGTTTGTGCATTTCCCATCTTTGCATAGTAAAACAAAACAAAACAAAAAAGAAACGAACACACATACCACTTCGTAAAACTCCACAGCTCTATGTGATTCATGTTTCATAACATGCACCTATGTGTACTGCTCATTTATCTAATAGGAGTAGCTCTAGTTCAGTGGGCTCATGCAGTATCCCAGGTGAGCAATGAAGTTAGCACATATTTCATCCACGTGTCATTAATCAATTCAGCAAAAGGATAGCGGGTGAAATGGGAACCTGTCATCACTTAACACTAACTCTTGTTGGGTAACATTAAACAGTGATATACTTGTGCTTTGAGCTCAAATTAATAAAGAGTAATAGTCACATCACAAAAATCAGCAAATCAGCAAATGAATGGCAAGAGAAATTACAGCAAAGAGTTTGCAACCTAATAACCTAATACCACCAAAAATAATTATAATCCATTGTTTACGATTGGTATGATTGCATTATCTTTCATATCCACATACACACAGCTTAACGCTTGTGTAGTTTACATATACACACAAACAATTTAACATTGGAGCATAGGTTTAGTTACCTATGAAACTGCCAGTGTAACAAAAAGTTACACTGACATTTGCCATATGTACATAATATTTGGGGACCATTGTGGTCTGATTTAAAACATAACATCGCACATTTACAATGTTGTTTGTGAAATGCTCAAAAGTTAATAAAGATGTAACTTGTTTTGTAACCACAATGATTTTGTTTCTAGTAAGTCACCATGGTGCCTCTGGAAGAGTCATAAGATGTACATGTGTACTCAGCAGTGGCTTAGAATCCACTAGTGAGTAGGATCCAGCAACAGAGAGACAGAAATAATGCAGTGACAGGTAGAGATGCTGAGTAATCTGAGTTTCCTCCTAGCTGAGCCATTGTCACTAGATAAGGGATACAACATGTGTCTTACGAAGCCAAGAATAAGGATGGTACATGTTGCAGAGAGCTCCGTTAAACATCTCGCTAGTTGTAGAGAAAGACTGCATACCTGTGTAGCACCTAGTCCTCAGAAAGCAATCACAGGATTAAGATGTTAGGTGATGGTCTATTGTAACATATAGAAATTAAGGTTTCTGCTCTATGACTGTGATACTCCCACAATTAAAGGTATATGGGGGAAAACCCCACTGTTTTAAGCAGTACATTTTTAGGACATAATCCTTTCCAAAGTCAAAACCAAAGTTGTGAGACTAGCGTCATTAATCTGCTTAGAAGAGATTTATAGCTAAATTTAGCAAATGATATGGTTGTCACAAAGTAAATAGTACAAGCAATGTCCTGTTCCTAAAAAGAGGACATTGGAAAAGTGTGGGCTTTTGGGGGGACTTGTCTCTAGAGGGATGCTCACTGAAGGCATCATGTTCAAGTCTTTACATTCCAAACAAAGCAGGGACCAAATTTATTATTTTTAAGTTTTTGGGTTTTTTTGAGAGAAAGTGAGAGAGGGTGGAGGTGACCTAGAGCAGTCTCCATAGTTGTACATCCTTCGTTGTGACATGGTTTCATTCTACACAGGTGGATGTGGGGCCACGAAGGGCAGGGACTGAACCAGGGGCCTCCTGCACCACTGAGCTATCTTGGTGGCGACCAGCTGTGCAGCAGGTCAGTATATGGGGTTTGCATGGGCCAGGGCTGGGGATCAAACCCCACACCTTGCAACTGAAAGGCAAGTGCTCAACTGCTGAGCTAACCTGGCATCCACAATTTCCTTATTAACATACATAATTAACACGTGAAAGGAAGCAATCATGACCATATTTATGGAACAAGAAAACTTAGTGAAAGTAAAATAAACTCAGAGAGATTTGGGAACCCAGATTACATCTGCAAATCTGCCTGGAGGGAACAGAAGGTGAATTTGTCTGTAGCAGAATCTCATTGTATAATATTCCAGCACAACATTCCACAGACCAGCAACACACTGTAGGCCAAATAAGGTTTGTTGAAAACACAACACACAGAATTAAAGACTATGATAACAGTGCTCACAGAAGGTAACTGCTGTTTCTGTCTCCGTTACCAGTTTTACAGAAGGGCTCTACCATATGTATTTTGAGGCAGAAAGATGAAGCATGAATGACATGTTGACAATAATTAATATGAATAAAATGGAAAGCTTAAATTTTTTTCCTAAGCTTTAAACATTGAAAAAAAACTTTTTTAATTTAAGGCTTTAAGTTTATCCTCCTTTCACATTAAAGACAGGGAAAGAAAATTGTCAAAACCAAAAATTAAAATCATAAGCTTGGCACTTTTGTGATTAATTTGAGAGGGTGTCTACTTTCTTATATTATATACATACATCTATAATGACATTAAAAAAAATTTAGAGACGTATCAGTACATATATTTGCATTTACACAATTTTTGTTTTTAATATAGGTTATTTTGTTGTTTTGTGTACCCCCCGCTTATTTATTTTTGGTTTTGAGAATTTCATTTTGAAATTGAACCTGTTTTGTACACCAAACTTCCTGCATCTGTGGCTGCACGTCTTGTTGAAGCAAGCCCCACAATCATTGTACAACATGTCACAAGAGAGAAGAACCGAGACAGAAAAACAAACAGAGAAAAGATGGGGAGCAGACAGTAAACTCGAGTTTACAGAGAACCTTTACAAGAAAAATATTTCAACACAGACAAGTGAAAATGAAGTGTCAAAATCTCTTCATTCCATATTTACACTTATAAAAGAACTATACAATAGCATCACTGCTCAAATTCCAGCTCCCATTCCCAAAGGATGTCCGGTCCAGGAGAAAAGACAATGGGTAAGTGAATCAACAAGAGCTGGGGTCTCCGCAGTTCCCGTAGACCAGGGGCCGGGGGGCCGGCCAGCTCCCTCACATTCCTCTGTCATTGTCATCTTAGGAATTCAACTGTAGGTTGTGCTGCGGATTGGCTTGCTAGCTGCTTGGTGTACATATGCCATGCAGATTTTACCCTTTCGAAAATTAGATCTTCATGCCACTGGAGTGTGTCATGGGTAGAAAAAGAAAAAACAAAATCATGCCAAATCATTTAGAAGGTATTAAGTGCCAGCAGGCTGGAAAGGGGAAGAAACATCATTTTCTATTTTTTCATGGTTCTTTTATTGCACTTAATTTTTGTTGTTATTCCTTCTTCCTTTAGTTAGAAAAAAGAAAAATATTCTAAAATAGTCCTTTTTATGTTGTCTTTTGCCCCTTTTATTGACAGGTGATGGGAGTTCTTTGAAATTATTTCCAAAAAAGGACAGTTTTCTTTTACCTCATCCTTGTCATTCCAATCTTAGTTCTGTTGTCATTAACACCCACTGTTCTTGTTTACAGACTTAATAGTTCCGGCAATGTTGTTGCAAGTATGTCATACCAAGAATCCAATAGTGCGAGGCACCATTTATCCAGTGCAGCTGACTCAGATCGGGCCTTGTTGACTAGGATCGAACCTCCTCTTCTTGACATTTCTTCCAGAGTGCGTCAAAAGAAGGTGCAAGCAGAGGGAAGAGATGTCCACAATATTAATCAGATCATGATGAGAGAAGGGTGATGATAACGACAACAATGCTAGCTCCAGAGCAAAGGCATTAACTCACACTGAGACAGCTGTTCCAAAACAGCTTGAAATTGAAGCTCAGAACAGCGCACACTTCGGCACATCTTGACAGCATCTCCACTAGAGTATCTCCACTTATGAAGACCAAAAGGCACTTCAAGCTGTTCATTTTAAGTCACTGGAAGCCTCAGTAGCCCAACTTGTCTCTTATTGCAGAAGCAATTGACATGTCTGATTGTAACTAGATGACAAGCATTACAGGGAGGGGCTGTGAGGACGGCGAGCAACTCTGAAGGCCTTGTAGCTGCCTCCTTCCAGGACTGAAACTTCTGTATCAGTGGATGAGCCTTGGCCAAGATGGCAAAAAGCCTTGTTCTGCTCAGTTACCATGCTGCCTTGGGTGTGTGAGCTCTTACCCCACTATGAAACTAGCATTTTTCATGTCTAGAAAGTTGAAAACCAGAGTGCACAGGAAGACCGTACACTCCCAGGAGATTGGACACAGGCTCAGGTTAGTTAAGCAGCAGGTTAGCTTAGCTGAAAGACGCACGTTAAAATGCCTTGCTCACAGTGTCCAGTCTCCTAAAAAGTGGTTCCCAGGTTTCCAAAAAAAAAGAAAAAGAAAAGAACCAGCAAGACACTTATGTACAAGGCAACACCAAAAGTTGGTTGCAACCTCCCCGTGGTCTGGCTTCATGTGGGGCATCAAGCAAGGGGGCTCATGCATTTAATCTGCACGCTGGGCGGGTGCAACGCTGCTGCCGCCGAGGCATCATGCAAAACTGGAGACCGAGGAGTCCCCAGGAGCCTCCATCCCCTGCGCACCCGCTCAGGGCCAGCTAGATAGCCCTACAGTACCGAGACTATCATATCTTCCTCCTCCCCACTATGCAACTCAAAATATTTTAAAGGCATCCTTCAAAGTTCTTATTTTTCCCAAGATGACCACTTCGACGCTTCTTTTTTGAAATACCAAATAAAAATATTTGAAAGAAAATCTCCCTTTTCATTAAAAATGTGTTTTTCATTAAACCATCTGCATTAAGGGCCTAAGCAGGTGGCTCATTGGCCTAGCAAGTAATTCATCGCAGCAAACACTATTCGAAATGGTGCCATTTCCTTACCCATTCCCCAATGAACTGTCTTTTGAGTCAATATTTTTGAAAGCAGGCATGGCTAATGCTGCCCTGGAAATAGAGAGGAGACTGAAAGGGACTTCTTCAATAATGTTCCTGTCACTGAGTTTGCATCAGAGCACAGGGTCTGTGTTTGCTCCCCATGCTCATCACTCTTGAAAGCAGACACATAAGGAACTACACTTCCTGTGCGTCAGGTGGGGAACTACAGGGCTAGCCTGACCTTGTGAAATGACCCTGAAGGACTATGGACCCCACCCTCTTTAGCTATGTTGTATGGGAAGCAAGAGAATGTTAAACTAATGTCTCCTCAATTGAAAGGAATACAGAGGAAAGATCAAGCCAGCTAGTGCTTTGCATGTAAATGACTATATTGCCCACATCTAAACCCTTTTATTTAAATTCAGGGAATGTCAGGTAAACAGCCATGCCCAAGGTCATCACTGCAATCCTGTTCATTTTTAAATGGAGATATGAAATTCCATTTCATTGTGGCAGTATGCAAGCTGTGCTCCTTTTAAAGGTAATTTTTTGAAGCTTAGATTGCATTTTTTTATAGAAACAATGTTATATATGGTGACTGGGTTCCCAGGTCTGACCAGGAGGTCAAACCACCCTGTAGAACCACATATTTTTATGGGAAAATGGACTCTGAATACTAATGGGGATTCCAGAACCACATTTCCTTCACAAATGGTGAGAGAGAAGGCAAAGCCCTGAGACGTGACTGTGACAGGCTAGTTGTGAGGTCTCCCCACGTATCAACTGTGAAACCACTAGGGGCCACTGTATTGAGAAGTACCGGTACTGCCTTGAACTTCCTATATGAAAAAAAGCCTTTTTTTTATCAACTGCAATGTCAAAGGACAACTATTATGGGTAGGTGTTCGCGGTCTCCCTTCCACAATTATGTCATCTGAATACCCTCTGCTCACTAGGTTTGTGAAAGCACTTAACTTTCACATCCTAACCTGTAAGGTATTTCTGAATCATTATAAAATATTAGCATAATCCATAAACCTTGCGTTGAACCAGTTTTCATCAATCTATACTACTTCTGAAAAGCCTGTTCTTTTGTTTACATTATGTATTCTACATATATACATCTATACAAAATGAAAACAAAGCCCTTCAGGTAACACTAGCCATCTCTGATTGCAAAGACTTTAGATTTTTCAAGGGTATATATTTATCCACTGCTATCAGCTTCTTATCTTTCCACAGTAAGTCATCACCGGCCCACCAAGAATCCCTTACCCGGGAAGCCGGGATGGCTCAGCAGGTTAAGCGCTCACTTTGCAGTCCCGGAGACCAAGGATCGAATCCCAACCCTGGCCCAGGCGGACCCATATTCTGAACTGGGGTGTGCCCCCAGTTCAGTTCTTGCCGGGGCTTATGCAGAGGCTCCCAGCCCAGTTCCTGCCCTGCACAGCCCCGCTCCCACCTGTGGAGTGAAACTATATGGAAAACTAATGCTGTCAACTGTGGAGACTGCTCTGGGCCCTCCCCCTTCTCTCTGTCTCTGTCTCTCTCTCTGTCAAGAACAATAAAAATAAATCTTAAAAAAAAAGAATCTCTTACCCAACCCTTCCCAGGCCACCTATAAACTGAGTTCACTTCTCCAGGGGGTTGAGTCAGAGAGCTGAATGGGGTCTTCCTCACCAGCCTGGCACCACTACCACCTGCTGGACCTGAGTGGGAAAGTGCCGAACCTAGGAGTGGCAGGCACCAGCGGAATCAGGCTCAGTTTGCACTGGGATATGGTTATGGAAGTCAGATACACGCCAGTCTGATTATCTTCCTCATCGAAAGACTAGCTACCATTGATTCTATTTCCTAATTCTATAAAAACCCAAATAAAAATAAGACATTTATTCTTTTGAGAAAATATAATTACCAATATTAAGTTCCTTTCAAATTTCATTCAACCTGACAATTCAGTTAACTTTCTTTGTGATAACCCAGATGGGGTCCTTTAAATTTTCATTTATGTGGGTATCACAACGGTCTTTTCTTTAGCATGGCCAATGAAATGAAACATAGGCCAAACAGAATTGCTTACAGTCAAAGTAATGCTTAGTGATAACTCATAACCCAATTAAGTTCTCATAGACAAGAAATAACATATGATAATTACATATGCACAAAATTAAGCCCTCTAATGTCAAGAACAGCTCTGTCAGGCCAGTATGGCCCCTACTGCCACTGAACCCCAGGGGGAAAGCAAGCAGTGGGATAGGAGGACAAGACTGAGACATTATAATATGCTTGGAAGAGCTCAACACTCAACCTGAAGTATTATAATCTGAATCATGAACAAACTATGTCACTGTTACCTTTGAGATTTATCCTAAAAGTTCTCTTTCCTACTACCACCACCTATGATGGTTACGGTATATGCTTTGTGTGCATGTACATAATTATATTGCTCACATCTACTTTCCTGTATTCAAATATAGGGAATGTCAAATAAAAAAACCATGTCCAAAGTAAAAATGGTGATTCTGTTCATTTTTAAATGGAGATATGAAATTCTCTTTTCATGTATTTGTCACCTTTTCTAAATTTTAGGAAAGACGCTACTAAAATGAGCACATACATGACTCTTTCCAATGTCTAGTAAAAGAGACAGGTGTAAAGAACTAATCAAGTAACATTATTGTTCAACACCGGATAGAAGCTATGAGTCCCTATGAGTCAACCAGGACAGAGGTTTACAATGCTCTGCACCCCAGTTCATAGCTTTATTCTGTGTGTGTAGGTGACGGAGAGGAAAAGGAGCATGAGGTGAAGGTAGATAAATGCAGGTATTGGGAAAAGCTAGACAAACTTGTGTGCCAAGAGCCTATGCTCATTTTTCACAGGATTTCTCAGACAAAAATCCTAAGACCCTACAGATGAGGAATCTATAGGCCTTACCATCCTCATAATTTGGAGTAAGGGATTAACTGATATTACTAAGGTATTAATATATATACCACATTACCTAATATATCATAATATGTTAAATAAAACAACATACCAAATAAAGCATTACTTTTCTTTTCAGGCATTCTACAACCTTACTTATAGAAGTCTTACTTACATTAAGCAAAGCTTTCAGAGTCCACTATTCTGATAAAAACATCTAAGTTTATATGTTTTTTCATCACACTAATCTTGATACACCTTCATGATCACTTTACACACCCAAAGGCGCACGCATTCACACATCAACACACACTCACATATACTCCTCCTTTTACCAACTATTTTAGAGAAAATACAGTTTAAGAAAAAACTATAAAGAATAGCAGACAGTGTCAGGGGTCAAAGCGTAGCTATATTTTTCATTTATACTTGAACAGGTCATGTATGATATGATACTTCTTCCACAGTATCATAAATTACTCACAGAATTATGCCTACAGAAATTTGACATTAGGAAAAAAGCAATACTTCCCTTGAGCAGTTAAAACATTTTTCCTTCAATCTAAAAGTGATTGAGTCCTCAAATTCTTCAGGTTACTTTGCTAATGTCTCTTCTAGTAGCAAAAACCTAGTTTCAGGAGAAATTTCCAATAAAGGTCGTGAGAGCACCTGTTTTCAAGTTAAAGGAACTGCTTTTGTTCTTACCTTGAACTCACTGAAAAACTCAAAGGCTTTCAGTTTAACTAGAAAATCATTTCTAGACTAATCATCTCCAAAACTGCCCAAACAGTGGAAAACCTATAAACTTTATCATTCTGTACCTGAAGTCTTTTATTGCACAGTAGAAGCAGTCACTTCACATGTTATATACAACACATAGCTACCATTAAAATCTACAGCAAATACAGATCCTCATGGAACACCCGACAGTTCACACACACAAAGAGCAGCAGTTTCTACAGATTTAAAGTCTTAACGTGATTTCACTCCTTCACGTTTTATCTTTTCTTTCTTTTGCTTGTTTCAGGGCATAAAAATATTGACTTTGTGCCTTTCTATGATTTTTTTTTATTTGGGTCACAGGGCGTAGGAAGGGGCGTTGACTTAGCAGCACGCATGCCTGCACAGCTCTCCCCACTCAGCGGTCAGCAGAGGCTAGTTCTCACCTCACTAAGCGCCCTTCTTCCACACTCCTTTTTTTCCCCATTTTTCTGGTGATTAGACCTCTCTGAGATAGAATCTGTACAGGGCCTAATCCACTTATATATACAGTGACAAAGGCGTTTCCATTTTCCCCAAAGAAACATGCAGTTCAAGCTGTGAGCTAGGCCAGGCCGCTGTTTTGAGGTCCTGCTACAGAATAGGGCTCTTATCTCCAAATGGTGACATGGACAATTTGGCATTGCGTGTGGCTAGATGGCAAAGATGCACAGTAGACTATTTTCCAAGCCTTTCAAACTAAGGTTTCCTAATGCCAAAGACGCATAAGCCTGGGCATGAGCCAAATTTCTTTATCTTGAGGCATATTTATAAAAAAAGTTGAAGGGGGCATTAGAAAATGATAACAGATCGTAGAACTACTATAATGCACAATGACTTGGTAATGTATGGTAATGCACAATGTATGGTAATGAAGCAGTAAGAAAATTTTTGCTTGAATTAGGCCAATCCAAACAAAAAAATATTCTTTTTTTAGGTGCCACATGAGTTACTCATTATGTGGGCAATGTCTAGTTAATATTATGATGAGAAATTCAAATGTGAGTTACCCATTTTGTGCGTGTATGTTTTTGAAAACACACTGATGTCAAAACTACTGTTCCACCAAATAAGTTCAAGTTTATAAATACATCTGTGGAATAATAGCAGTTGATAATAACTTTTCAAGTTGACGCCACTCCAAAACTTGTAGGCTTACTCATTAAATTGTAATATAACAAAATTAGCAGAAAATGTTAAATGTATTTAAGTCATCTTTTGGTTTTTCTTTCATAACCAGTTTCTAATAATAACATTTCATCTGGTTTAAACATACTGAACTCAGGATTCCAAATACAAAACAGACTAAACTTCGTAATTAAGGCAATTATTCAGACAACTGAGGTCAAAAACTTTCTCTTTGAGTGACAGAGGCAAAGTGGTTTTTGAATTTAGGTAATGGTCTTATTTCCCACTGAAATTTGTTTCTATAGATCTGGTTGAAATGTAATTTATCACAAAGAATATTTGGCACAGGAGGTCTCATTTACAAATCACAATACTCATCACAGCATGAAAAGCTAATATAAACAACAATTATCCAATGAATCTGAGGTATGGAAACATCCAAACTGGATAAATTAGGTTTAAAAATTTTTTTATCATTATTAAAGATTATTTGTGATTATCTGGCATGTCTATTTAAACAAACTTAGTTCAGTGATCAACGTACAATCCAAACTGAAAGGTCACTATGAAAACACACCAGGCCGACCAGTTATGTCAATATTAACAGTTAATTCGAAAATAGTTAAATATCACAAAGCCACAGATTTCAAATTCTAATGTAAACCTAATTCAGTTCATTAGAGAATTAATGAAACTATTTCTCCAAATCTGTTTTTATAAAATAATGAAGCTTTTCAAGTCACAAAGCTACATATATAATATGGTATGTGTGAAAAATAATGAACAAATGGTTACTTGGCTTGTAAAACTTTCAATATATCAATGGACCATAAACCAGGTCCAATCAGATACAAGGAAATTATATCTACAATTTTCAACTATACAGTTTCCTCAATTACCTGTGTGTAAATTAATGTACAACTATACAGTTTCCTCAATTACCTGTGTGTAAATTAATGTACAACTATACAGTTTCCTCGATTACGGTACCTGTGTGTAAATTCATGTATCTCAGAATGCTGGCTCCTAAAAGCTGGAATATCTTCTATGAAAGCACTTCTACTTCCTTCTCCTTAAAACACTGCATGTGAGTACCTTCTGCATTTCATGTTTTCCCACTTGCCTGAAGATGACATTTGAGTTTCCAAGTTTCTTCTTCTTTTTGAACCCATTTTGAATAAAAATATTTCTTTTTCGCAGTTTTACTGTTAAAACTTGTAGCAGGAACTCAAAACTTGGTTATGTAAGCAGAAAAGAGAAGTGCCAGAGCCACTGAAAAGAAGGCATGCGGCGTCGCTTACTTAAATCCCCATCCTGTGCCCCCAAGGACAATAGCTGCTACCAGGATGGCACCAGCGATGGAGCCTATTATGAGATTGGTGGCACTAGGACCTGTGACAAAGGATCATGGGAAGAAAGTCATATGAGCCAACCACTTTCGTTACAAGGGAAAGGCATTTAAGCGGTTTCAGGAAGTAAATACCCTGCTAAATACGTAAATGATCTTTATTATTTAGCCTAATTGCACTTTCTATGCTATGGAAAGCTACTGTTTGAATTTGAATGCCTTCAAATCTAAAGCTTCTGCACTATTGACAACTAAGTTCCATTAAGTTCACTTTTCACAGAATTTGACACAAATATGTCCAATTGCTGTCATTGCCCGTGTTTCTTCTCCTCCTCTTCCCAGTATCGTGAATCAAACAAGTAAAAGAGCATAAAGAACATGACTGCATTAGAATGAGCTCTATCTGACTGGCAAATAAGGGTGTGAAAAGAAGAAAAAATATGCTACTAAAGTATTCTTCCAAGCAGCACATAAAGTTGTCTGAATGCTAAGATTTGTATCCCCCACTGGGAGACAGTTAAAATTCAGACGTCAGAAGGTTACAATAAAGATTTGACTCAAGCCTTGTTCTCAGTTGTATTTCTTCACTGTATAGACCCACACAGTATTTAAACAGCAAGGCAACTTTTAAAGGAAGCATAAAACTCATTTGGGTCATTTAGGGAAAATGGAAAAAAGATTCCTTAGGTTCGACCGAGATTATCAGGTTTCCCATTTGAATTTTGAGGCTTGGGGATATTAAAAAAAAAGGAAAGAAAGAAAGGGAAAAAGGAGCAGGTAAGAGAGCAGGAAAAAATACAAAATGGGGTGTCTAGCAATTGTCTGAATAAGAATTAATAAATATTACTGCACATCTTCTATCCCTTGGCTTACTATTTATACAACATTAACTTTAGTACAAGAATGATTTCAAATATCACATCCCACAGGATTCTGACATGCAAGTACAGGCCCCCTGACAGCAAAATGCTTCCAGTCCTAACTTTATGTGCCTGTTCCAGAAGTCACAAGGCCCATTTTGGTAGTTTCCTTAAAGTCCTCAAGTTTGTGTATATATGTGTTCATAGCTGTGTAAAAAAAACTCTCTTTTCTGCCCACATCGGTGCCCTCAACTGTGTATATAAATGGATGCCACTTTTAGCAGCACTAAAACCATGTGTAGCATGTTTTTATTCAGAGGCCACTCAGTGTTGCAGGTATGAGCGGAAAGGGAGGACAGCTGCAGTCGGCGTCTCAGAGGTGTGGTCTCTTCAGGCTCCTGGGTTTGTGACACCCTTATGGCTAACTGCCGAGGTCCCACAAAACACAAATCTCAGTGGTGTTTCGAGATACATTGATAAAAATAATAATACTGATAACAATAAAAACAGGTAGGCTGCTATACATTGAGGACTTACTATGAGCCAGGTGCTGTTCCAAGCACTTGATAACTATTATTCCATTTAATCGTCACAAAACCATATGAGGTAGAACTATAGCTATCCCTGTTTAATAAATGAAGAAACAGAGGCTTCTAAAAATTAGTAAGAGGTGGAGGCAAGACATGAACACAGGTCTGTCTGACTCTGAAATTTATGCCATACATTGGTGGTCAGAAAACTACAGCCCACAGGCCAAATCTGGCCCTGTTGAACGTTGTTTCAAAGAAACTTTATTGGATCACAGCCACACTAACTCACCTACATATTATTTATGGCTCATTTCATGCTAGGACAGCTTTGCACAGCGTGACAGACATCCTGTCGCCTGCAATGCCAAAACTATTTACCATCTTGCCTTTTACAGAAAGTTTGCTAACCCCAGTGCTAATGAAATATTAATCCATTTCTATGTAGTGTCTCCCCACAGTTTCATATGAAATCAAATTTTGGAAGAAACATTTTAAAATGTTTATATTACCATGAACATCATCTATGCTTTAGTTATGATTTGCACACTGCTAGCTCAGAATACAGATTGGAATTGGAATCAATACATAATCCATGAGAAAATGATTTCTAAACTGACAAGTAAAAGCTAAGGAGTAGAAATAAAAGCAAAACAAAATTAATAAAACAAAACCTCTGCCATGGAAACCTTAGAGACTAAATGAACATTGCACTGTCAGTTAAGTGAGGAAGTATGCAAACTATATTGTACTGTGTGGATTTTATTTTTTTAACTGTATTTACTCTTTTGACAATTACAGCAAATGTTAGAAATTGAAAGGAAAAAGTCAGTAAACTAATAGACAAAAACACTATATATAAACCATGTACAGTAATATCTACTTTTAGGATAAAAAAAATATATATATATATATACATACATACACACACTTATACAGACTTACCTGTCATAGCCAGAAATGGCCACAAAACCAATAACACTGGAAGGGGTGAGTGAAATGAATGCTGGTAACCAGGACTACCGGTATGTTTTACAACAAAGGTCTTGCATTTTGCCTAGCTCTAAGGCTCAAAGGGAAAATTATTAAAAATACATCCCTTCAGTCAGTACATGTAGTACACCTCAGTCAATAAATTACATTAAAAAAATGGAATTTGGATGATTTTTTTTAACCACTTTTCTTCCAAGGAGGAATTTCACATAAATGTATGTGCAGAATTTCCCTGGAAAAGGAATATTACTTCTGTCTGTAATCCAGTCAACAGACTCAAAGTGAATTTTTATAGGACAAAGTTCTTATTTACTCTAAATATTTTACTTCTGTTATATACTTTATTTTCTCATCAGAAATATCATATCCTTTCCTGTATTTCTAGCTTTCTCTGGGTTAACTAGCCTCACAGTCCATACAGATGGGATGTGAGTTAGAAGACCCAAGTCTATTCCAAACCCTGCAATCCAGGAGAGAGAAAGAAGGTTGTAATCTTTAATACAAAGCATGACCTATGGCCCTGCTCCCCTCTTAATGCTACTTCTCCCAGCCCCCATACGTAAGAATAGCATCTGTGTGGGATAACTAATGGGACTAAGGAGGAACGTGTGTGATGTTATCAACATGCCTGTGGTTTGGGCTGGTTAAGTGGAGGTTATCTGGTGATTCCTGAAGATACTAAGATAATTTGTTCCTTGGCTGCTGTGAACTGTTAACACCACCACCATGATGAGTATAAAAGACAGCCTGTGAAGGAATATTTCTGTTACTTGCAAATGCTCTCTTTGGAATTAGGGAGTTAAATACAGTTTTTTAAAAATCACGATAATCTTTTAGTCTACAGATTAGCAATCTCATGAAAGCAATATTCTACAGAGAACTGATAGCTATTTGAGGATGTGGATCAAGTACAGAGCAGCCTAAATAAAGGCACTGGGAGAGCTATATTTCTGTGAGGGCTCAATGGGCAAGTGGCGCGCAGTAGACAAGTATTTATACAGTGGCTATTTTTAAGACAAACCCACCCGATAGTTTGCAACTGTCCACTTAAGGTTTTGCAGGTTTAGATTAAATATCTTTTCATTCTTAATGCTGCTTGCTTCCAAATATCATGTAAACTTTAAATTTGAATTATTCACCTAAGAAAAAAATAAAGGCAGTATCCTAAGTATCTGCTTTAAAAAAAAAAAAATTAAGCTGAAGCTTCCTATATCACCGTCAACCAATGGAGAAAATATTAGTGGTTATCATTCAGACTATCTTCAAAAGGAACTATAACAGCTGATACAGTTCCTAGTTGTATATGTGGATCTATATGACTAGTGGCGATTAAATTTCTTATAAAAGTCTTAATAAAACACTTATATAGAAGCATTCTTTTTACAATAAATAATAAAAAATAAAAAGGTCTGTATCATACAATTACTTTTATAAGTAGAGGTGCAATGGAAACTTTTGAGCCATTGCCCTAATTGTGAAGATATCATAAGCACCCCAATATTATTTTATGCCCCACATTGTTCCAGACAGGAGAAGGTTCTCCACTGCACAAGAAAAAACACATGACACAAACATATCCAAACCACACCACAAGTTGCACGACCACGGGAAACACGTCAATGAGACAACACGTGGGAGTCAGGTACCAAGGGTCAGCTCCCACACCAGGAACCACACAGAAACACTCTGAAACTCATAAAGATGCTTACTCTATTCCCCACCCTGTGCCTCCAAAAATCACCCCCAGGGCCAGAATGGTGCCGGCCACAGCACCTATTAGCCTGCTCGTGGCCAAGTTCACTGTGTGGAGGGAAAAATGGAGATTTTTTTTAACAAAGGAAGTTAATTACACACTGATTTCACTAACATACCAAATAATCTTTCCAGAAAATGCTTTAAAAATCGGTTAAATATTAAAATCTTTGCTTTATAATTTGAAATTAATATCCATATTCATAATGAAAATATTCAAGGGTAATTTTGAATTTGCCTTCAAACTCCACATATCCCACTTAAAAACATAATATACTTGTTACCACATAAATAATCCAATTTGAGGTATAGTTCTTATGAGGAGTGAGGTAAAAATTAAAATGTATTTTAAATTGTATAACAGTAAATTTCTATGTTAATTACAAAGGTAATAAATCATTAGTAGACTTCTAAGAAAATTCTCAAGCTGTAAAATATGCCTAAGAAGCTACATCTTTTTAAAATTCAGAGCTTATTCAATTCTGTGAAAATTCTTACAAATTTAAAAAGAGATTATCTTTAAAATTAAATGCACTGTTAACTGGAAAGTTATTCTACCTGAAAAAGTACATTTCAAATAACTTCGCATTTATTTAGGATTGAGTGTGTGTGTGTACAAGTGCGTGTGGTCATATACTCACTTTATCTCACATTTCTGTGAATCATAAGTACTGGCTTCAAATGAGTCTATTAATGAAAACAGAGATTCGCTTCTACAAAGCTGCATTCACACAGACTGTGTGCTATGAGACACAGTAGAACACAAGGAACCACAACTGGAAGTTGCAATTTCTTAAGTGTTAATATTGGGCTCACTGAAAATTTAGCTAAATATTCTCCCAAAGAATTGAAAACCTTAGCTTTCTACCCCAGGTGAGCAACAGTACAATTACTTAATTTTAGCTCAAGGCAAGTAAAGAGTGAGAGATTGTAGTTTTATCATTAAGCACAATCTGAGTTGTTCTTAAGGAAAAAAAAAAAAAAAAGATGGGGAGACACAACAGAAAACAGAGAAAGGCTACTGAAAGCATTAAAGGAAAAGGATAAAAGGCCAACATATAAGGTGGTGGTAATGTTTTCCAAATATGACAATACATGATAATTCAAACTAACCTAAACTATAGCTCAAATTTCCAAATTGTAGAGGAAAATACTGGGATAAAAGGCATTCCAAATACCATGCTTCATTTCTTAAGGACTTAGAAAATCATTGCTTTCAGAATACTAAATTAACTAGGGTATTTTTTTTTCTTAAGTTTTAGGAATTGGCTCTCACAGCCAAAATACACGAGTCCTATTACCTCTGCAATTTTTATATAAGCCATATGTGCTAAATTACATGAAACACATATACAATCCTGTAAAACATGATACTGAATGAAAATTTGTTAATTAAAAGAAAAGTATAGTAACTATATGTATGATGACTAAAAATATCTATGTAAAAAGCTAAAAGATGTAACTTCTGATTGTGGAATCAACAGAATTAGGCAATCCATTATTTAGGTGTTAGAAATACAACCAGAGGAGCAAGGCACTTCCACAGATGTTTCAAATATATATTCAATACAACCAGATATAATCTGTAATCTCTACTGAGCAAGAATAATTATCTCCAAATCCTTAACTGATAAGTAGGTACTCTTAACCCCAAAGCAAAATGAAAGCAAGTGGGAAAATAGTTTTTTTCAGAAGTATCCTCTCCCCTCTTGTTTTTCTTCCCTCACACTACTTTAAATTCTGGTATACTGAAAACATATGTAAAAGCCATTTGATTCTATATCAGGATATTAGCAAGGTTATCTCTCCTAGTAAGCAATGACTCAATTTGTTTTCAAACAAACATTAATAAACTGAGTGGCGCACATATGGGTGGAACTTTACTGGGGATATTTGCAAACAGGGTCTCAGCTGCTCCTCACAACTACAAAGAATCATCTCATTGAAAACAAATTCCTTGGCTTTTTTTTTGGGGGGGGGTCTATGCTCTAGTTTTACTTCTGTACTACTTTATGATACAACTGTATTTTTTCACTCATTCACTCATTCATTCATTATCTACTAAATGCCTTTTTCTGTTCCAGGAACTATGCTGGGCACATGGTGATATATCTTATTTTTCTTCTTATCCCACCAAACCTGAAGATGGAACTCTTAAAGATTTTAGCTAACAATGCAGTCCTCATATCAGGAACTTAACTTTGCTCCCCTCTTTGACACACTCACTTTTCACTATAACGTGATTGTGGAAACTATTATCTAGCAGTATGTTTTCATTATTGTTTCCTTGTTTATTTCTGGTGTTTGTTGGTTTATTATTATTACTTTTAGTCTTAGTCCCTGCTATCTAGATCATATGTGCTAAAAGGCAGAATTTTTGAGAAGTATATATCAAAACACAAACTATGAATTTTCTCCTTTTCTTAAGAATTCTATTTTATATGTAGAATTCTTCCACAGATAAGTCATGCTTCAGACATTTTGAAATTGTGTTTTTGAAAATGAGTGATTGGTGTTTTTTTGTTTTTTGGGGTGTTTTTTGTTTTTGTCTTTTTGTTAGAGACTTTCTGAAACTGAAATGTGTATTAGCTAGTCTGTGTAATTACAATGAGTTAAAAGGGGCTGTAATTCTACATCCCTTAATATTTCAAAGATGGGAGACTATCTTTTGTATACTATGGACAAAAGTTCTTTTTGCAGGGATTTATTATTTTGCTAGAAATTAACATTTAAAATAACTACTAAATACACTCTTTATAGTTTAGAGTAAGGTGACCAGATTTTAACATTGGTAAAGCGGGACACCATTGACCGGGGGGGAGGGGGTTCTTGATTAAAAATTTGGTCTATCTCCCGCTGTTTCCTAGCTTGTCGTGCATTCTTTCCAAAAATCTGGACTTTTTTAAAATGCCGTGGGACACGGGACAAATTGTTAAAAATCAGAACTGTCCCGCCAAAAGCGGGACGTCTGGTCACCTTAGTTTAGAGTACAATATTAGCATGATGAACATATATTTTATCTAGATCCATATTTTAATATGTCAGATATAGATTCATAACTCCCTACCCATAAAAATAAAATAAAAAATAAGTTCATTTTGGGATATATTGGAAAAAATATCTAAAAGAATAAAAAAATATATTATTTCATATAAGAATATTATTTCAGTCAGGTTAGTTGCCTATGAAAATACCATGGCATTTTTCTAAATGTACACAAAATAAACTCACAATTATTTTAAAATAGTAATACTTGGTAAATCCCTAAGTTATTAATAAGGCGATTGTTAGTGAGAACAATACCTATTAGATATAATTATACATGAACATAATCATGAGAGTCATAACATACCACATCTAATCATCTAAACTACAAAATCACAGATTTGTACAGTCACAAAGGGAGTCATATTTTAAAAAGACATAAGCAAAATGTAAACACTAAATAATGTTCCTTAAGTTATTAAGGCCTAGAAATTATTGTTTTCAAAATACTAAATGCTAATCATATAACACTTTCTTCGACAAATAATGGATCAGATAATCAGCTTAGTAATTACTTGGTCATTTTTCACCTCTTATACGTATCGTTGTGCTATAAGAAGCAGCAGAATAACTTAATATGCACTCAGCTTTGAATGAGGCCATGTACAGTAACAGAAAAAGCATCCAGCTCAAGACCAGGTGACCTATGTTTTACTCTTGGCTCTGTCCCTATCTGTTAACACTGATAATTAAATCAGTTTTCTTATTTGTAAAACAATAGGTCTGGAATGAATTGCCACTAAGACCTTTCTATCTCTGATTTGGTGACTAAGGTCATAATAAAAGGATATGAACAGAGTTTCCCAGGCAAGCTCTCTGCCCTTCCACATCAAAGAAAACATTTGATCCATTTCTCTTCCCTTCTATAATAGTGACATAAGCCATCCAATGAGAAAAGTTCCATTGTATTTCATAATAAGCATCATGTATCATTATATATTCCTTAGAAAAATAGCATTTAGATCTTTAAGAGAATCACAAAAATGTCAAGGAGAGAAAACCTGGGAAAAAGAGGTACCATTGCTCCTCTTGTCAGAGCCTTAAATCTTCTCTACTTTCTGAAGATGAACCCAAGAATTTTTTATTCTAGTTTTAAAGGAAGAAAAGACTACATATAAAAGAGGAATTAGTTCCTTTCTAGAAACAGAAAAAGAACAGAAATAGACTGTGAGGGTGTGATTATAATTCTTATAGGATTTTAGTATCACGGGCACATTAAGCAAATGTATGAAGTGTCTTAACACACCCACTATTACTCAACATTAAGCATGCACTGGAATCAACCTAAATCTCTTCAGGAATTGAGGACTATCGAGCTTCATATGCTTTTGAAGTCATATTTCCCCATGTGGACAATACTGAAGTTCAGAGTGTTTAAATGAGCTTTCATCTAAAACTAAGCAGATCAAAATGGCACTGTTTCTATTTGTATTTTTCCTATCTTCAGAAAAAAAGCATGATAGTTATAAAATACTGTTAGCAGTGCCATGAAAAAGAACCTGATGCCCAATGTCATTGGGATACACCAATGGCCATGGTAACTCCTTGGTTTCTCAGGTACATACAATGCTATAGG
>PVKE010017333.1:0-30888 GCA_004027555.1 Craseonycteris thonglongyai
TTTTTCTTTTGGGCTCAGTTGTGGGAGAAGGAGATTTTGGGAGAGGGTTGGGGGAAGCAGACAGCTTCTGTGTCCTGGGGCACTTCAGGTTGCTGTCTTATCTGTTAGATAGCAGGGTAGTAAAGGTGTGGCCAGGGGTGGGGGCATGTGAGTAGGAGCTAGGGCGGGCCTGAGACACAATAGCAGATTCCTCTTTCAGTAGGGGGGCTGGTGGTTCAGTGGGGGCAGGGCGCAGGAGCTCTGGTCTTTCCTCCTCCTGGCTGCCCCTCCTTCAATTGTATCTGTAAGGCATGCCCGCAGGGCAGCACTTGGATGGGCTGGGGCTTGACAGTGGCCCCGGTCGGCCACGCAGTCCCGCGCACAGGCAATGACACCGCGGAGACCCGGCAGGCAGCCCTGTTGCGCGCGCGGTCCGCAATGCCCCAGAGGCCCGGTGGGCGGGACGCCAAAAGCCCAGCTGCGCGCTCGCAAGCAGGCAGCAGTGCTGCCGCGGCCCCGTGAGCAGGGCGCCGAAAGCTGGTCCCGCGAGCAGGCAGCGGTGCTGCGGTGGCCTGGCGAGCAGGGTGCCAAAAGCTCTGTAGCACACCGGCGAGCAGGCAGCAGCGCTGCGGGGTGGCCCGGTGGGCGGGGCACCGAAAGCCCGGTGCACGCACGCAGTGATGCGCAGCGGCCCAGTGGGCGGGGCGCCGAGAGCTCAGCCGCGCACTTCCGCGCAGGCAGAGTCACTTCCACGCAGGCAGAGTGGCGGCAGCAGCCTGGTGAGCGGAGCACCAAAAGCCCAATTGCGCGCTGGCAAGCAAGCAGTGGTGTCGCTGTGGCCCGGTGGGCGGGGCGCCAAAAGCCCAGTTGCACGCTGGCAGCCTCACTGCGGAGGCCCGGTGGGTGGGGCGCCGAAAGCCCTGCGTGCACAGGCCGTAGCTCGGGCGGCAGCCGCTCTATGCTCCCGGATTCACTCCAAGCACGTCCAATGCAGCTATGCCCACTCAAGCCCCAGCCCTCACTCCAAGAGCCCTGTCCTCAGAAGGCGCTCCCTCACAGTCAATCTCCTCCGTAAATCAGGGGTGCTGAGCTGCTGTGGGCCGGTGCCCTGCTCTCACCCCGCCCGCCGGGAAGTGCCGCCGTCCTGCTCCACAGTCCCTGTTCCACTTTAGGCTCTGTGATCTGATTAGGGCACTGTGTGCTGGTCCCTTGAGTTCAGATGTTAAATTGTCCACAGTCTTGTGGGACTTCCACACTCCCTAGGTCTCGGCTTCCAGCCCGCCCTCGATCCAGCTTCACTTTGACCGTAGTCCCCCAATCCCCCTTTGTTTTTGCCAGCCCCGGGCCGCGCTCCGAGTCTCTGTCCCCGAACCGCTGCTTCCCTTTTCCTCTCCCGCTCTCCCCTTTTTTCTCTAACCTTTCTTTGTGTGTTGTTCCGTGTTGTGTGGTTCTCCTAGTTGAGGTTTCTTCTCAGGGTTTCCCCTGTGGATTCCCCTCTGTTCACAAGGCCCTTCCCAGGCAGTTATCGGCGTTCTCCTCTCATGTCGCCATCTTGGATCTTCAAGGTGAATTCTTTAAACATATAAAACAAGTTTAAAGAAAAAAAATTCTTAATTCAGTAAGACACCTAACTGAATACTGCCTGAAATATCTCCTATATGCCACCACACATTTCTTGATTTTGTTGGAAATATTAAGATGGGTAAAATATTGTCCCAGCTCTTTTAAAAAAAATCATTAAAGCAGTACTGATGTGTAAATAGGGTAAACTCAATGTAGTAGCTACTCTATTAGAGATGGGGACAGGAAGACCATACGAGGGCTGTCTAGAACGTATCCAACTATGTAATGTGAAAAATAGAGGCGTTTATGGCTGGATTTTTTCCGAACATCCCTCATATATCCAATTTATATCTCAGAGTAGTTTACATACTGTAAGTTAATTGAGCTGCATAGTTACCTAATGGAATAGAGCACTGTATATCCAGAGAAAACGAATAGCTAAGCTGATTTTCTATATTAACCCATTTAATGCTCACATCAGCCCTAGGAAGTGAGTCTCATTTTAATAGAGGATATAGAGAACGTAAATAACAGGCAGAAGGTAACACTGTGTGTACTAAACGCCATTGCACCTATTCAAATCAAGGCATTCTGGTTATAGCATCCCCAGTTTAACGTAATAGTTAAACTGTTCCCTTCAAGCTTTTTTCTATAATCTGAATTCATCTCCACTATGCAAATAAGAGACATAGGAGTCAGAGGTTAAATAATTAGTTCAAAGTTATCCTGCTTGCAAATATTAATATCAAAGCCAGTAAGTACTAGAGCATTGTCATCCTAAGTAAATCCAATAATCTCCTCACACTGCCTCTATTTGATAGGGGAGTTCCAAGGAGGAACAGGGAAGAACCATTTTGATAGCACTACTTGTCATAAGTACTAATGTCAAATCAAAGAATGTGTGGTTTCTCTTAGAAAACAATTGCAGTAAAAAGAACTTCCTTTTTGTGATAATATTTACTCTGTTCAAGTAATACCAAATAATTTGTTTTGCTCAGTAACTTTGATATGATTTCCTAAGAAATTTTCAAGATAACTGGATAAAACAAAACAAAACTGGTCTTCACTTACAACTTGCTTCTGCGTTGTGAAAAGACTGTCAGCAGTCCAGAATGAGGGCTGTGCTCACAACATTCCAACTTTTCTGTGGGATGATCCAAAAACAGCGAACAGAAGGCATTACATTTCTTAATAGTCACAAGTGTGTGCATGCATGCTATGCCATTCCTGTCACTCACTGCTTTTTGGTACACACACTTTAAAGCTGAATTGCTTTGATTTGCAGACTAATATGTTCCAGGGGGGAACTTTTTTCATATAGGAAAATAAAAGCAGAGTAGCTTAAGGGCATGTGAGGTCTGTGTACTGTGCCCTATATTTATATAGCTCTTAACTGAATGTATATGTTTAGTCTGATTTTAGGATATTTGCCTTAACAGTGTGCCATCATATGTCTAAGACATTTACTAGATTAAGGTCCTGAGTTATTCCTCTTGCTCAGTTCAGAAGCAGGTTTACACAAGTACTCTAATGAAAACATAGGTTGTGAAGTATATGTGAATACAGAGGGTGCCAAAAAATGTATACACATTTTAAGAAAGGAAAAAACTGTATTAAAATTTTAATACTCAATATATACTGATACCAAAAGATGAATACAAGTCACGTTTGACTTTTGCAATTACAAGAGGTGCTCGAAGTCGTTACCGTAGTATTTATGTAATACCTAGATAATATCTCTAAAAATGTGTGTACATTTTTTGGCATCGCCAGTATATAATGGTTGTTAAATTATGAAGAGGTATGGTTCAGTGGATTAAACAGTATCTGATCTTGTTTCTTGCACAATCCTATTTCAATCTCCGTAGCCTTAGTGAGAAACTTGAAAACCAACATAAGAATTATTTAGAGACTTGCTTTAAAAGTATATAACTGAGTTAAAGAAATAAATATTTGTCTGCAGAAACAAAGTGTCCCTCTATTTACCTAGAGCTTTCCTGAACCATTTTCACTTTCACACCAAAGCTTTACTGAAATATCATGGAGTACAGTATGTGTTAACATTTCATTAGTGATGGATTGGATCCTACTTAATACAGTGTCTCAACCACGTTGATTAGAATGGCAGTGAATGGAAAAGAGATGTAGGTGACAACACATAAAGTGCATCTAAGATGTCTTCTTTTTAAATTACAGCAAATTCAGTAAAGCTAGAAATGCAGAGTGATGAAGAGTGTGACAGGAAACCCCTGAGCCGAGAAGACGAGATCAGGGGCCATGATGAGGGTAGCAGCCTAGAAGAACCCCTAATTGAGAGCAGCGAGGTGGCCGACAACAGGAAAGTCCAGGAGCTTCAAGGCGAGGGAGGAATCCGGCTTCCGAATGGTAAACTGAAATGTGACGTCTGTGGCATGGTTTGCATTGGGCCCAATGTGCTTATGGTACATAAAAGGAGTCATACTGGTAAGCAGCTGAAAGAATAACCTGATGACTGCCTGTGACATCTGATGTTGATATTACCTGACATCTATTCTCTTTCCTTTTTAATCAGGGGTGGCAATGGTGAAACTACCTTTTCAGAATTCTGCTAGTATTGGATTGCTGAAAAGCAGAGAGTAGCCTGGGTCTTGACTTCCAGCCTTCAGATCTGAATAGCATATCAGGAAAGAAGTTTGGGATTCAGTTTTCACAGTTCTTAATGTAGCAATAATGTGATAAGGGTTCAAAAGGTATAGGAGAATTTCACTGTGTAACTTAATCTCTTTGTATTTTTATACATATTTTACCATACCCATGGGCAGTTAATATAGTTTAGCAGCTAAACGTTTATACTATAAAATGGTTCTCATGCATTTATATAGGAGTGGATAGTTTTTACCTTATCTCATTAATATCTTGGAATACAATTTCCGATCAATCTTTGCCTTCCATGAGTCTCTATAGTAGGTAGATACTTACTTTTCCTAGTTTGAGAATTTTACCAACTTTCTATAATTTTTTATTATAAATCTGACAAGTCCTATGTAGAGTGGGGTATAACAAAGAGTGGTGGGTATGCAGGTAGAAGTCTATAATCATGAAATAAGGTGAGCAAAGAGAACTCAGGTTGATTTACTATATACTTTAGACATTTGAGTAATGTGAAAAACCATCCAGAGGAGGAGGCTTTATTTAAATCTCTTCAAATCCCTCCCCTGCAAAAAAAAGGAATCATGGCAGATTGTTGATTGTTAAAAAAGTTTAAAGGTCAGATGTAAATTGATTTGAAAATTGATAATGATTGCATTAACAATAATGCAAAGTGGTATTGTATTGCAAAATATTAATAACTAATACACTCAAAGTTTTAAAATATGATACTATTTTGGAAGAGACAAATTATAGTAAAGAAATGGGTTTAAAATCCTGACTTCTAAATAATCAATTTAATAAGTAGGTATTTAAAACATGAGAGATACAAGGTATATTGAAATCTTCTTAGTGTAAACCTCTTGTTTACAAATGAAGAAAGTGAAGTTCGAAACAGTCAAGTGATATATCCATGTTCCTTACAG
Organism: Craseonycteris thonglongyai; assembly: GCA_004027555.1. Taxonomy (NCBI): domain Eukaryota; kingdom Metazoa; phylum Chordata; class Mammalia; order Chiroptera; family Craseonycteridae; genus Craseonycteris; species Craseonycteris thonglongyai. The sequence goes on from PVKE010017333.1 coordinate 5,097, forward strand.
AGTTAAGGGCCTTGGGAGGCTAGAACCAAGGTTTTATTATGCCCAGAGTGATTATATTCAAATATACCGTGCTTGGTATATCAATATACCTACACTTTTTTTTGGATGAGTTGTTACTATAAGGCTAATACTTTAAAAATTATAAAAATTATAGTGAGAAGTTACATGTTTAAATCAGTGGGTTTTTTTTTGTGTGTGTTTTTTTTTAATAAAACCCATCAAGTTTAGAGCCTATACCTTTATTCTAACTACAGTCAGTAACATTTTTACTTTTTGTTTTGTTTTGAATTTACTTTTTAAATAACATTATCTTTTTAAAATATATATATTTAAAATCTTATAGCAGTATTTACATTACAAGTGCAAATATCTTTTTTGCCTTAATTTTTAAAAATGTCTCATGAAAACGTTAAAAGATCAAGCATGGACATTACATTCAATAAGAAAAGAAAGAAAGAAAAGCACTATAAAATAACAAGTCTACTTTTTTTCTATGCTCATGAAATAATTCTAACTGTGGTTCTAAAAGAAGAATTCCACAAAGTTATTATGTATTCATTATCTCACAAGTGACTGTATTGCGGGAGGTAACACTCATTCAGATGTCTGATTTCTTTCATCTTGCAACATACAAACTAAACAAAATTAGTCTAAAGACTTCAGTTGGATTGCTTATAGTATTCTTTTTATGGCCAAAAAGTATACTAAAACAATTTTTTAAACATTTCTTAATAAACCTTTTATGGTCTGAGTTAAGAAAATTCAAAGACTGAGAACTCTCTTGAAAATGTAGGTTAATTTATGTTTCACTATATCTACAGTGATTTTCATGAGGATTGTTGGTTTGTAAACACAGTCATAGTTACATGCCTGCTCTACTGTGCATTTTATATTTACTACTGTAGTAGAGTTGAATTATTTTGATTCTGAAATCATGTAATTGACATGGAAAATGTTTCCAAATAGTTATATGGGTTCCCATAAGTCCTAGGAAGAAGAGATTCAACTCAACTAAGTAAAGGCAAGGAGACTGTTTTAAACCATTTAAAACGCTTTTGCAACTCTATGAATTTTTATTGTTAATAAATGTTTCTTAGATTGTTGTGAAAATTATTACAGTTTCCTCAAATCTGGAAGGTTTTTATTAATAGCCATTTATAAAGGAGTTAAGGATACCTGCCACACATTGTTGACCTTGACATTGTGATATATCTTTACATTAGCTATTTTTATATGTACTTCTGATGATGACCCAGTTCATATATCTGAGTGGGTCATGACATTTTCTACTCCATTTTAGTACTATGAGAATAGAAAGTCTCTGTGTTACTTTTATTTAAAGTAGATTGAAAAAAACAATTCAGTCAGATTTTAGTCATTAGCCAAATGTCTTCTACTTAATACCATGAACTACTATGTTCATTTTAGAACTTCTCCCTCTCACCAGTTATTTATAGCTAGTATGAAAGGCATTATCTTAAATACTTACGAAGCCTTTGGGAAACACGTTTCTGTGTTTTTAGTTCACAAAATAGTTAATTTAAAATTGGTAGTGAAAAAAGATATACAACCACCTAGTTCATTAAAATGACATGGAGTGTCAGATCTAATATATTTCTTCTTCTTTTTCTTTCATACTCTACTAAAGTGCCAATTCCAGTGTCTTATTAATTTCTTGATGTTATTTCTTTGGTATTGTTACTTTAGTAGGTAATCAGGTAATATTGTCATTGGATACTCCAGGCATTCTTCACTGAGAATACAGGGAGAAGAAAAGAAGTAAGGGTAGTAAATTAATTCAAGCAAAAACATGAAGTGATGCAAACATTATAAATATGGAATAACCTTACTTTTGCCCCTTTTTGGGGTAGAGTACTCCAGTCTTTGTAACTTCATGTTTTCCATACAATATTTTATACATTGCAACTTTGGGTAGCCATTCTCTTGTTGCAAGGCCCTCTCTACAATTGCTTAGGATTTTTCAAATTCATAGGTTGTCATTCTATATAGTACAGGAATTCTGTTTTTGATTCACCAAACAAATTGTGCATGGACACTTGAATTTCAATTTAATATTTAAACACAGATCTAGAAATACATATTTATGAATGTCCGTCCATAAAACATTGAAATATTGAAATATATTTGATTTATTCCATAATAATAGTGAATAACTTAAAATGGTCCATGACTAGGTTAGTAGGTTGATTAAAAAAAAAAAAAAAAGGATAAGAATGGAAATGAAGGATAGCATGGCTACATCCTAATCTTAATTGTTTTCCTAGGTCCAGAGTTGTTAATCCAGACTTTTGTGCACACACACAGGAGGATTAGTTATCACAGATACAATAGCTTACTTTGATTTATTTAAATTGGATTACTCTATAATATCACTAATCTGTTTAGTAAACTTGTGGATTTTTCTGGAAACTTGCTTTTATTTACATCTCGAAAAGAACATGATCAACATTTTTCTTTTAAGCAAGGTCTGAATTGACTCAAAAGGGACCAACTGACACAGTCTGTTTTCTAAAGAAAAACCAAATTAAAAAAAAAAATAACTGTGATGTGTTGTTTTAAATTGCATATACAATATAGGTAGTTAACTGAATGTTTTACTTAATTGTCAGATCATTTCACACATACTTCTATAATGCCTAGAGCAGGAAAATCCCAACACATTTAATAAGAGATTTGCACACATTTTACAGGGATGGCGTTTTATTTAAAAATTAGGCAATCCAACTTATTTTTTATTTATTAAACAGATTTGGATATGACTCTATTTAGATTATTCCTGGAACATCAGGATATATATACTTTAAAAAAACAACAGCAATCTTATAAGTTAAAATTTCTTTTCATTCTTGTCTCCTCCAGCAGTAGTAGTATTGAGGGTTTCTACTGTCATTCCACTTGGATTTGGTGTGGAACACATGCAAAAAACCAAAAAGGATTGTTGAAGTAATTATTGTTGCATAACCAAGACATTAAGAGTAGTTAAGCATATTTCAGTACAAAATGAGTAAAGCCATAGAATTAATATCTAAGAATTAAAAATAAAAAATCAAAACTTAATTCATGTAAAGTAGATCAGTATTTCTCAAAGTTTCATCTGATTTACATGAGAGTACATTATTAACATTGCTTCTTTCTTCTTGTCAAATGGGAGCGTGGCTGCTCACCTTCACCATCTTCCTTCTTTACTTCTCATGGTCATGGGAACATCATTAGCAAATGCCTCCCTCCACACTAAGACTCATACACTCAGCAGAACAGCAGTTTTTCTTGAAATACATTGACCCCTTTGCATTTCTCCATACCCTTTAAGGATAATTATATAAATTCAGAAGCAATTCTTATTAAAGAGTATTTGAAAATATCTTGAATATTTTCTAAATGTAAAAAGTAATTTACCCTGTCATTAATTTCAGAAAATTCAATTAGAGAAATTAAAAAAGTTTTTAAAGAGTTATCCTATACATTTTTTATATATTAGCATTATTTTGAATGATAAATTCAGTTCTCTAAATTAGGGTTTTTGAAATATTTAAATTGTAGGAGGCTTAAGGAAAATATATTTAATATAACTGTAGTATTTTCCAAAGGCAAACATGATTTCAGATGTTTTCATTCACTATCCTAATTTGATTTATTTTAAAGTTATTGCATAATAATTTGTTACTTTCCTGGGAAACCCTACATAGACAGATTTCAAACAAAAAATATTGGAAGTGAAAATTATAATTTACATCTAATTTTCTACTGTCTAAAAAGTTAGTTTCATGAAAAAAGTGTCTTTTCTTTCTCCTATTACTAATTCCATGGTAGGGATGGATAATAGAAAATCCTGATTTTAAAAAAGTTGTTGACTGCTATTCCATTGAATAAATATCAAAGAATTGTTTTATATGTGTGTATGTGTGTGTGTAAAAATATAAAAGAGCAAAATTAGATTTATTTCAAATGTTGACTATTTTGTAAGATTTTATATAAGGAGTTTTAAGTAAAGTATTTTTCTCTTAAGCTGTATTATTGTTGATTTAATTTTTCAATTTTACCAAGTGAATCAAATAAAGTAACTTTAAGATGATGGATAATTTTTTTTCAACCTAATACATCAGTATAGGACTCTTTGTAAACTTAGCTCATAAGATCTACAATTTCTTAAGAAAAACCTTAACCCTTGCCATGCACATAATTACATTTTCTTGATATGCATCTCATTAAATTCCAAAATGAGCAAGTACTACAGAATTTGTGATACACCTGTGTATTCATCTTTCAAGTTCTTTAAATTTATAACAACTCTATATGATAGAATGTGCAGTGGCAGCTACTAGCAAAGGACCACAATTTATATTCTTTATGCTTCCTACCTTTCTTTAATAAAAAGAATTGCTGAGTTTGCATTATATTAAAAGTTCTACCCAAATATTGAGGTTTCATTATATACTATTATTATGAATGTTTCCATTAAAGATATGAAACATGATGATTCAGTTCAAAAAAATTTTTAACTATTAAAATTTTAATCATCATTTCACCTCCAGTACAGAAATGGTCCAGTTCAACCAAAAGGGAATTATTTTTTTTTATTTTATTCTGAACTTGAGTTTTAATATGATATATTTGTGCTATTTACATATTAATTTACAATATATTTCATGTCTATCTTTAGAGATAGGCTAACTTAAAATAGTACTATTTTCATGGTTTGATTAATGTTATCAGTTTGATCCACTACCCCAGATTACTGCTTCATCAACTATATATTTTTATGTTTGATGACATTGGTGACAGCAAGTTGATAGCATACTGAACTAATAATTATGGCGTAAAACAGTTTTATTGAAATATCAGTAATAGGAGAAGAGATTCCTATCAAACAAATGATTTTTGCCACACAAAGAAAATATACAGGAAATGTCTGAATGGATGATTTTCATTGATGTTTCCTGATTATATAAGGAAATTTTGCCAAAGGTTTTACTGTTCGTGACTAGGAGATTTGAGAGAGATCTGAGCTGCATTTGGAGATTTAGTAGTAATGAGCTTTGAAACCTGGTTCATTCACTGGACCTCTTTGGTCCCTTAATAAGAAAATTATCAGCTAAATGAGAAAGTTAGATTAAAGGTTCCTTTTAACTCAAAATTTATGTAATTTTTAGAGAGTAGTTACAGTAAAGAGAACAAGATATAGTGAAACTGACCAAGATTCAATTATCAGCTCAGGTACTTATTAGCTCTGTGACTGTTATTACATACATTGATACTTGAACTTCAATTTCTTCATTTATGGATTGGAATTATAGCTACCTGACTAGTAATGTCATTATGAGGATGGAATTATTGTGTGTAAAGCAATCAGTGAAGTCAATCAAGTGATGGTACCTAGTTGTTCAACCAATGACAGGAATTCTATAAAATTTATATAAAGAGGGGAAGCAACATGATGTAAAATTTGAGACTATTAGCAAAGCAAATTCTAGGAAGGTAAAGGTTTAGAACACTTAGGAGGGTGACGACCACCCTCAGCACAGAGAACTGGCTCTACTTAACTCTGTGTAGTGAATTAGTCACTTGTACATTACCTACTTGATCTTTCTCACCACTTTTCCTTTCCACAGGTGAACGTCCCTTTCACTGTAACCAGTGTGGAGCTTCTTTTACTCAGAAGGGCAACCTTCTGAGACACATAAAGTTACACTCTGGAGAGAAGCCTTTCAAATGTCCTTTCTGTAGCTATGCCTGTAGAAGAAGGGACGCCCTCACAGGACACCTCAGGACCCACTCTGGTAAGTGTTACCAACTTTTTGAGAAGAAAGCTAAACTTTGAGTATTCAGGAGAGTGCTACAGAGAAATACAAAGTAACTTAATAGCTTTTGTACATAGCTAGAAATGAGCTAGACAATATTTGTGTGTACATGACTGAATAACTGATAAATCTTGTAGGATGCATGTTAGTGAATTCCTTTTTAGACTTACAGACTTGGCAAAAAGGAGTGATGTCAAGCTGCTAAAGTCATGCTGCTCTAATTGGTCAGAAAGCTCAAAATGATCATTACAGAATTCTTCTTTCACTACCAAATCTATTTTCCCTTTGGGATGGACTGGTTTCTTTACCTGATGGGTGACCCAAACCTTAATTGCTACAAGTTCTGGATGGGTATCTGGTGATCCAGCCTTTTTTGTATTACTGCAGTTTTACAATAACCAGGATTATTGGCCACATTTTTTAATTTTAATTTTTTAATTTTTATTGTTTTTGACAGAGAGAGAGAGATACAGAGACAGAGACAGAGAGAAGGGGGAGGGCCTCAAACAGTCTCCATAGTTGTATATCATCGGTTTTTCCACATAGTTTCATTCCACAGCTGGGCACGGGGCTGCACAGAGCAGGAACTGGGCCAGGGTCTCACCCTAGTGAGAACCGAACTGGGGGCACTCCCCAGTTCAGCATATGGGTCCGCACGGGCCAGGGCTGGGATTCGATCCTCGGTCCCCGGGGCTGCAAAGTGAGTGCTCAACCCACTGAGCCACCTGGCTTCCCCCACATTTTTTTAAGGTGTGTCCTGAGTTCCAAATATAGCTTTCCTTGCCCCTATTACATGGGAATGATCCGAAATTACCTTGGTAATCTTGAAAAATTATCAACCACACTTCTCTCCCTGTAGTTCAGCACTTAGAGATGCTTCCAAAGAGTCAGGGAGTAGTTTCAGCTTCCAAAACAGCGGTACCTACATTTGATTCCTGGTGGAAACATTCTTCCCATAGGCACTGAGATATCCAAAACTACCAGTCCCAAGGTTTCATTTCAGCACAGGAAGTGAAAATCCTTTAACTGAGTTTCTTGATGTATTTGCATTGTGGCCACTGCTCCCTTAACTTCTATCTTAGATTCATATTGAGGCTGTGGAGAAGGTAGTAATAGGCATTTTTATCCTATAGAACATACCCAAACACTTCCCAGTTGTCAATATCAGTCCATTTAGCCAGGGGATTCTAGATGATAAGAGATGAGGTACAACCAGTAAAATATATAGGTTTGAGTCCATTGCTATAAAATGAAATTTCTGGTTGAAGGCATTACTTTAGGAAATACCATGGTAATCAGTAAAGTACTCTGTTAAATTCATGTATAGAGGATCTTGCAAAAGTATGGAAGGAAGGAGAAGTAAATCTATATGTTGAATGTCCTATGAACATAATTTTTCCCCTCCTTCATATTGGAAGAAAGGAGTCCAATGTAACCTGCCTGCCACCAATTGATGGGCTCATCCCCCTGGGTGCTGTATCAAGGTCTCAGAATTAGAAAGTTGTGAACTCAGCAGTGGAAGTGAAATGAATCACAGAGAGGGGAAACTCTGTGTTGTTGAATCCATACATAGTTTCCATTCCTGCTCCAACTTACTTTTTACGTGGGCCACTTACTTGAGCAAGCACCAGAGTAGCAAGGTAAAAAAAATCTGATCAACATGCATAAAATAGATCGTCTGATTGGTTTGAGTCGCCTATCAGGTAACCTTGTCCAGATTGCTAAGAGATTTTTCACAGTGGAGAATTCACACAGGACACCAGGTCATCACAATGTGCAGCAGTTCTGACAGGTTTGTTCACGTAACTTTCTCCCAGACCTTCTATCACTAATCTTCCGATCTTATTCTTCCAAGTCCTTGACCATATGGCCATGTCACACTCATTACCTCAGGTATCTCCTTCCTTGCCAGGTATACAGTCTGAAATTTTGCTGGGGGATATCCTTCACGACTATATTTCAGGGCCAATCCACTTCAGTGGGCCTATAACACAGTGGTCACAGCTTTTAACAAATACCGTGCAATCCTTTTACAAACTAGGTACACATGGTTTCATCCTCCATTTATTTGTCATCGATTTCACCCTATGAGGCCATAGACATGGTTATGGAGAGACTGTGAAGTGGCAATGGCAGTTATCAGGGATGTCTGAGCTACTTGCTCATGAAGTAACTTGGGCTTCCCAAACCTCCATTGTTCCAGTTTCATTTAGCAATGAATTGCTCTTGTGCATGTCTTTTTAAATGTTATGTTGAATTAGATAACACTGGTTCATTTTGTGTAGTTGGGACCACATAATAATGTGGAGTCCCATAGCCCAGTATTCAGTCTTAAACAGTGCAGAAACAACTTAGGAGCAGCTTTTCAAATGGAGAATAGTTATTAGTAGAAGACTGCATATCTTTATTCCAAAAAAAGGGATCTGCACTCTGATGCTTGTATTGACAGAGGTGTTATACACTATCTCCTGTCTGACACAGATACCTCTAAAAATCATTTCATTGCTGGATTTTGAAGCTACAGGTATAGGGCAGTGTCATCACAACAGAGGTGAGCTGCAGTCCCTTTTCTTGCAACAGGCCTCTCTCAACATGGGAAACCTGTGAATTATCTAGTACATTGGATGTCAGAGTAGCATACCCAATATGTAATATCTTCCTTCCAAAAATCCAAAGAGGGTGCCACATTTGTGCCTTTTTCTTCATGATGAAAGATACCAGGTATGGTCATTTGTCATTTGTTGTAGACTAGAGGATCAATTTCAACATGCCCAGACCATTAGGCCCATAACATTTTAACAACACTGCAAATGTCTGAACTTTTCATGGAGATTATCTCCTGTCCTCTAACATATACCTTACTGAGGCATCTTAGGTATTTACTACTTCTTGCTAATCAAGTCCAATCAGTATAAGACCATGAATGTAATGTTCCAGCTTGATGTTCTGTGGGATGTCAAGATGAACAAGATTTCTTTGGACTGTGTTATGACAAAGAGAGGAGAGTTGACCTAACTAACCTTAAGGGAAGATAGTGAAAGTATGCAGTTCTGCAATGTGAAGGCAAACTGCTTCTGATTGCCTTTGTTGATAAGGAATTATTTAAAAAAGAAATTGTTAATAGTGTCATACCTGGTGTCAAGGGCTATGTTAATATAATCCAGTAAAGAACTTCAGCTAGAATGGCATCTGCAGTTGGTGTTATAATATGGTTAAGTTTGCATTCATCCAAAGAAACATCTAGGTCTTGCATTAGCCTAACAAACAGTTTAAATGGGTATGTGGTAGGAATCACCAACTTAACATCTTTCGGTTTTAATTTACTACTTTAAGAGAGGTGAATGTTCTAGGACTGTGCTCGTGAATATGATAGCCATTAGCTATGTGGGCTATTAAACACCTAAATGTGGATAACCACTTGTGGGTGTGATAATTTTTATTATGTAACATATATTAAAATCTCACCTTTTAAAAATGTAGCTAGTAGAAAATTTAAAATTTTATTTGACTCATATTTTCATTGGACATCATTGTTCTTGATTTTTTATAAAGTCCTCCCTCCATGGGTCAGGGAGCCAATGTAAGATTCTTCTCATTACTAAATGTATGTTTCTACAATAATATAGGGTGGATTTGGGTAAAGTGTCCATATATATCTTGACCTCCATAAGCCAGTGGGCCACATGACATTTTAGGTACCAGGGATTAAAGTCAACTCAGAGCTAATCTAATAGATCTAATAACCTCTGGAAAGACTTGGCATTTTCCTTGTCCCAGTGCATAGTCACCATCATGATTGGCCACAGGTGATTCTGGAATCTTTTGCCAGGTTTCAGGGCCCTTTGCAATAGGGACTGAGTCTCCACCTAAAATTATGTGACTCTGGGTCTGGGAATAGGTTTAAGTCTAGACAGTGGATAAGAGGTAAATCCTACCCTGATGACTGACATTGGGTTTTTGCCCACAAGAGCTAAACTTTTCCTATGTGTGTAAGTCAGTTACCAGTGTGGTAGTTTAACCATCTATTTTATTTTTGGGGATTCCATAATTGATTAGCCATTACCATAAAACCATGTGGCACAAAATTCTCTGATTATCACTCCATTACTGTGGTTTGTTAAGGTAATTGAATTTTCTTGAAATTTATTCCTACCACAAAGCTTCTGCCACTCTGAGATTATATTATATACATTGAAATCAGGGAGCCCAAATCTGTTTGTAGCGTCTATCCTTGTTCTCTCCAGCCTAGAGAATATAGTCACCATAAAGCTTTTCAAGCCCACTGGTCTCTCCTCACCAGTGTAATTCTTTGGTGAAGGGAATGTCCCATAGTCTTGTCCAGTGGTATGGTTAGGGGAAGCTGAACAGAGTGATTATAATAGATCCTTTCCAATATACTAACTTACTTGAGCTTTTGGGCTTCTTCCACTTTGCTCTGCCAGGAAAATTCTGGCATTTCAACTTTTTTCTATGTAAGCCATCTTGAATCAAAGAGTCAATTAATCAGTAACTCCCTCCTGCTCAAAGCAATATTTTAAATTCTGACTCTCAGATGACTATACATATATTGATGAATTTGACCTGATCTAGCATTTGAGTTCATCTTGTTGGTATAAAACCCTTAGAATCAATCCATTCCATTCTCTTCCATGCTAGCTAGACTACTGCTGATACAAATTGGTGAAGTTTTGCCATTCTTTCAGTGTATATAGGCTGTCATCTCCTGGATTAGGTCTGGAACTTTTGCTATATTAGGATCTAACTTGTTATGAGGCTGTGGTTAATAGGGGTAGTAGGAGAGAATCCTGAAAAGAATTGTCATCCTTTGGGTTCCTGCCTTAGCTGAAGCAATTGCAGATCTTCTTATTACATGGGGATACTGATTTATGGGAATGTTGGTTTCCTTAGTTGGAAAGCTGGAGCATGAGGAGGATTGTGTTTTCTCTTAAGGATGTTTCAGGAATGTTTGAGGATTCAATATTGTGAGCCTCTTCAGTATTTTGTCAGATAGTACTGTCCTATGTTTCACCCTTTCATCACTACTCTATTAGAAAGACCAGTGATATTGGTATTGCCCATTTTATTTAGCATGGCAATCCCATAAGCCTTCAAATCAGATTCTAGAGTTCACTTAAGCCCTGGGGCTTAAGTAAATAAGGACTATTTTAAAGGTGACTGAGACATTTTCTGTTATTTTACCTCATCTCTAATTTGAGCATTCAAGGCCTTCAATGCGTTCTTCCTCCTTTGTATTCTTAGAGGTAGTCATGTCATACTACAGTCTTCATACTATACACCACCATTGTTAGTTTAGCAAGTAAAGGCCACAATTTCTAAAGCCTTGCCCTGCATTGCAATTCATTCCATGTTACCACCAGTGATAATTTGAGTAATAATATTTCAGCATATGCCTACAATTCCATTGCTCCATTAACTCCCTGGTAAGGAGGACATCTGTTCTTTTCTAATATGAGCAAACCACTGGCAGAATGTCATTTTGATTGACTTGGGCCTTGGGCCACTCCTGCTACCTATAACTATCAATTGCATTCCTGACAAGAAACCAGTGAGACACTCAAATGGGGAAGATTTGGAGACATCCAGAAAGGACTACTATTTACAAAGGAATGGTTAGGCATAAAGGAAACCAACAAAGGATGGTTGAAGCACTCCGTGGGTAGCAATATCAGGAAGTCATTACCAATTCTGTGTCTGAAGAGACCGTGGGAATGGAGAGGTCACTGGAATTAGGACAGATAGGAGGGAAAGCCGGGATGGCTCAGTGGGTTAAGTGCATGCTTTGAAGCCCCAAAGACCGAGGATCAAATCCCAGCTCCGGCCCAGGTGGACCCACATGCTGAATTGGGGTGTGCTTCCTGAATGCGGTGAGGCCTTTTCAGTTCAAAAATAGAAAAAAAAAAAAAAAAAAAGACAGATAGGAGACTGTCTTCAATACTGACCTTCAGTAGAGGAATGTATACTTAACCTGTGCCTGAGGAATAAACACCTTGACTTCACTCTTTCCTACCCTCTTGTTTCTTGCTCATGCTTCACGCCTTACATTAACTGTCCCTAAACTGAAGCCAAAGGACAAAGGAGCCTGTTGATGAAACCAATAGAAATGACCTTTATGCAGGAGCAGAGCAAAGAAGGATAAAAATGGCTATGGAGGCAGAACACAGAATATATCACAGATTTACTAAAATTTAAGAACCAGTGCTTAAAATAACTAGTATAGAGCATTAAGTATAATGCAGTGATTTTAATTTTAATCTATTTTTATGAATATTATTATGAGTAGAGAGTACTTCCCCCTCCCCCACTTTGAGTAATGATTGTTGTTTGATTTTTTTTTAAATTTAGTTACTGTGTTCTATGGTATTATTACTGCATCTCTGTTTCCTATATTTTAGATTTGAAAATTTTTCAGCCAGTAGGTTAACAATGATCCCAGTATTGATGTCCATCTATATGTTTCTGTGAGATTTTATGTATATATATCATTTAAGAAATTAAGAAAAAATACTTAGAAAATATCTGGAATACAGCGTATACACACAAACATGTATTCTTAGCTTATATGATTCCATACATATTGAAATTTTCTATTTGGAGCTCTACTTGCATACTTTTGAGGATAGTAGGTAGCATTTTGGTTTTGATTATATAGCCCTGATAGTTAGGTTATATCCAGATAGTGTCTGGCATTTCTTGAGCTCTCCCTGGACACTAGGAACTGTACTAAACACTTCCTGTGGATTATTTCTTTACTTAAAGCCCTTGTATCCAACATGAGCAAAACCAGATGGTTTATTGATTAATAACAGTAAGTCTAGTAACATGGGAAAATCTTTTCATAATAAAAGGTCCTTACATTTAAATTATGTTTAATTATTCATCTTTTGCTATAAGGCCAGGCCCTTTTGTTTTAGTGAGGAATTTGGTTTTGGAATTCCATGTAATTTTTCTGGCCTAAACCACACTCATAATGCATCATCCCTAATTCCATTTTCAATTTCTCTGTGAACTTAAAGACTTCTATGATACAATCAGACTTCTATTAAATTTTAAATATTTTCTCACTATTTTTATTATCTTTTCTTACATCCAATTGTTTAGTTTTCTTTCTTTTTTTTTTAAATCCACTCACCTTTGTTTCATCTTTCCAACGTGATAAAATTAGTTTTGTATTTATTTTATTGAAATACAGATATTGGAATAACTTAAATAATTTACATAATTATAAAAACAAGTACAGCTGTCATAAATAGGCATTGTTAAAATCATAACTGACTCAGTATCCAGTTCAACTGCTGTAAGTACTTATGTGGGCATAAATACTTGGAAATATCATCAACAATAATGTCATCTGAAGATTATAATCAGATTTTTAGCCCCGTGAGAACATAAATTACACTTTTATAAATGTGGCCCAGTCTTGTACATTATGTAAGATTGTGAGAGAAAGTAAAAGGTACTGGTTTCTATTTTAAACTCTATTCCATAATTTTAAGACTCACCACACAAATCATCAAATTTGCTTTATATAAGTTTATAACATAACATAGTATTTTTGAGTTTGTAATGATGAATCATTGAATCAATGCTCCTGCTGCAAAAATTATTTTTAAATTAATGTCTTAGATTTTCAGTTTAACAATTGATTATAGTTCTTTCATTCCTAGAATTTTGCTTAGTTTGCTTCAAATGTTATATGTTATTCTGTTTGTCTTTATTATAACCAGCACATTGGGGAAATGGTGTTTTAGGTAAGCCCATGAATCCTATTAAATCAAAATAATATTCAGCATATTTATTATCTTTTAAATCTAGGAGGAACTGGAATTGCATATGTTTTTTTTCTAATTAGCATTTCAGGTATGTCTCACATACTTTAATGCTGTGCACAAATTAAATATTTAAAATAGAATAGAAGAGTATGTATAACTAATACATGGAAACTAATGAAGTATACATTAAAAATTTTTGTGTATAAATTATAAAGAGAAAATAGTAAGAATGCTTCTCATACAGTCTCAGGCGTTTTTATACCATATCTAAAACTCAGTTTTGATATTGGATTGTACTGAATTCAGATCTCTACAAAAAAGTATATCTTGTGTAAACATGGAATATTTTTAGAACATTTGAAAATGAAAAATTCTAATGTTCTAAAGAAATCTATTCATTGTCCTTTGTATTCTAAAAAAGTCAAATATTTCTTAACACTAGCATATTTTTAAGATGCTTGTTTGTTGTAACATTAAAGTATTATACCAAGATATGGCAAACTCTCAGTTAACCGGCACAGATGGGGATTGGTTGATACTGGATAAATGTAAGTAGACTCTCCACTAGCCAGAACTCCAGCAGCCAGCATCCTCAAGCAACTGGCAAAATCTCATGCAACTGGCTTGCCAGTTGCTTGAAAATACCAGTTGCTTGAGTCCTAGTTAATGGAGAGTCTACTATATATAAATACCTTTGAAGAAGTAGATCAGCGCAAGAATTGTTTCTGATTGTCTTTCTTCTCTTTTTAAGAAAATAAGAATTACTTTAGTTTTTAATAAGATCTGCTATAAAATTCTAAGTAAATTTTTTGTCTTTAATTAAATCAGTATTTAGTACGATATAATTCTTTATTTGAATAAATCACCAAAAACGAATACTTCATAAAAACAGTTTACCTGATATAGTTGTGCACCACTTAACAATGGAGGATATAGTGACAGTCTGAGAAATGTGTTGTTAGGTGAATTTGTTGTGCAAACACCGTAGAGTGAACTTTAAGCTCCGTTATAATCTTAAGGGACCACCATCATCTATGTGGTTTGTTGACTGAAACATCATTATGGAGTGCATGGATGTAGATCTGAATGACATAACCCTGGAATAATAGCTTTTGAGGAGCTTTCCAGTCTGAGAAACTTCTTTTGACTTAAAGGCAGTAAGCCTATATATTTCTGAACAAATATCTAGTTTATTTCCAAACACCAGAGGACTGTTGATTTTTACAATACTACTTTTAACCTATTCAATGCTTGACAATTTTTGGCTAAAGAAGTTTGTTTTTTATATCTAATTGTCAGCTTAAGCTATTTTGTCCCATAAAAATGAACTGGGCCAGATGTACCATGTAAATATTCATCTGCTAAAACAACTGTCTCCTAATTGTACATTTTTAGTCCTTGCATATAAGGACTGTATTTTTATTTTTCAAAATCCTATATTTTCAAGGACTTTGAAACTTATCCACTAAAAATTAAACTTTTAACTTATCCATTAAAAATAGCTCAGAAATATTAAATGCTTTCTGTTTTAATATTGATTTTTTAAAAACATATCAGTTAAATAGCACACTGCTGCAAATTCACTTAAAAGTTTGCCTTTTATTTTTAATTCTGTTCAGGTATGCCTATTGTATCTATTAATGGAAAAATAACCTATAAAATACAATATTATGACGTATCTGCTTTCAAATATATTCAGACATTCACATTTATAGAGCATTAAACCAACCAATAGGTATTTTTAAGGTATAAAATACATAATCTCAGAGAAGATGGTAAGAAGAGATAGCTTTCTCCTTCAGATTTCTTTTTTTAATTGTTAAATTTATTGGGATGACATTGGTTAATAAAAATTGTATATAGGTTTCAGGTGTACAATTCTATAAAACCTTGTCTATGTGTTGGATTATGTGTTTGCCATCCTGCGTCAGTTTTCCTTTCATTACCATATATTTGGCTCCCCCTCCTCCCTTTCCCAGCCCCCTCTCCCCTTACCCTCAGGTAACCAACTAAACTATTGACTCTGCCCTTAAGTTTTTGTGTCTTTGTTGCTTTCATTTTTATATTTCACATATGAATGAAGTCATACGGTTCTTTTTTTTTTCTGTCTGGCTTATTTCACTTAATATGATAACCTCAAGGTCCATCCATGTCGTTGCAAATGGGAATATTTCATCTTTTCTTATAGCTGAGTAATATTCCATTGTGTATATGTACTATAGCTTCTTTATCCAGTCATCTATCATAAGACCTGAAACAATAAACTGTATAGAAGAAAA
This sequence comes from Craseonycteris thonglongyai, assembly GCA_004027555.1. NCBI lineage: Eukaryota > Metazoa > Chordata > Mammalia > Chiroptera > Craseonycteridae > Craseonycteris > Craseonycteris thonglongyai. The sequence goes on from PVKE010017333.1 coordinate 20,985, forward strand.
CAACAGTACTGAACTTATAGACCTTGAAGGGTTCAGGGAGGACTTTATGAACCTGACCTCAAAGGCGAGGGTAGTAAAAGCAAAGATAAATAAATGGCACTATATCAAACTAAAAAGTATCTGCTCAGCAAAGGAAACTATCAACAAAACAAAGAGACAACCAACTGAATGGGAGAAAATATTTTGCAAACAACGCCTCTAATGAGGAGCTAATATCTAAAATATATAAAGAACTCATACGACTCAACAACAACAACAACAAAAATAAAACCAATGGGCAGAAGAACTAAACAGACACTTCACCCACAAAGATATACAAATGGCCAACAGACATATGAAAAACTGCTCAACTTCATTAAATGCAAATCAAAACCACAATGAGATACCACCTCACACCTGCTAGAATGGCTATTATCAAACAAGACAAGGAACAAGTGCTGGAAAGGCTGTAGAGAAAAAGGAACCCTTATACACGCCTGGTGGAAATGCAAGTTGGTGCAACCACTGTGGAGGACAGTATGGAGATACCTCAGAAAATTGGGAATGGAGCTACCATATGACCCAGCAATCCCTCTTCTGTGTATTTACCCCACAAAATGGAAAACCATAGTCCACAAAGACATATGTGCCCCAATATTCATCGCAACACTTGCTGTTCACGGTGGCCAAGTCATGGAAACAATCAAGATGTCCTTCAAATTTCTTAAAAATAAATTTCAAAAGCAGCATCTAGCTTGGATTGAGATAGAGCTAATTATCCTTTGACTATGTTAAACAACTTAATGTCAAATGTTCTAGTTTTAAGAGACTGTCCCCTCACTTGGGACAGTCTCTTACTATGTAATAATGAGAATGATATGCCCTCAAATACATGACATTTCTTACTAATGGATTCACTGCCATAGCCACATCCCTTCTTTAAATTGTTGACTAAAGTACATGTGGTATTTGTAATCACTCCCTCTCTTTATAATACATCCTCTTTCCATCTTGTTTTATTTAAATTATCTTTCTTTGTCTCTCTTGTTTGCCTTCAACTCTTTCTTTTGTCTTTCTCATAGATTTTTGCCCCAACCCGTCAGTGTTTACTTCAGAGGCACTTCACTTTAAATTTTGAGGTGACATCCAAAAAGAAGTACATAAATAAGTACCTTTAGTTTGTTTTATATGTGAAATGATTTGTATAATATGAAATTGCTGCAGGTTATAAACTTCTGGATAATAGTAGTACTAATTATTTTGTGAAATGAGTCAAGAGTAAAAAAAAAAAATTTCAGTACTTGGTCAAAAGATTGCCTTCATCAGTTATTTTTGTACTGGTATAATTTTAAAACCTGATCATCCTGACTTTTCTACCAGATTTGCCAAATAAATCATTTAAAAATATTAATTCATGGACCTCTATAAGGTGATAGACATATTGGATTGAATTACACTGGTTTGGAAATTGAATCTAGTGCAGCTCATTCATAGTAGTGATGGTGCATTAAGTATAGTATAATTTGTCCTGCAGGCTTCCCATGAGAAGGAACTGTTTTCACCTGATTGTAGACCTGGCACCTGGCCCACTTTCTGGGTGATCTCCCAAGTGCAAGCTTTTCTCACCCTGTACCCCCTCCTTTCTTTACTGGAGGTGGTTGATAGAGGTGGATTACTCTGATAATTACACAAGCTATGTCAGTTGCACACATGATTTGCATAACTGTGCTATGCTGATTTCACCCTTCAAATTCTGATACTGATGACTGCAGTGCTTTCTTTGTATGCTTTGCAATAAATACTGTGGAGGGGGAATTGGATTTATATCATCGTTCCTGACTCAAAACACACACTTAAGACCTTGACCATTGAAATTTGATTACGAGGGAATAGCCACCTTCAGTCATGTCATCTGGTAAGACAATCCATGTGATTTCCACCCTGTAAAACACTTTTTTCTTTTTTTCCTGACAAATAATTATTATATATTTTATCCTATATGCTCCTTATCAAGGAATTTTAATTATAAATAAAATTTATGGCAACATATTTTAAATCGAATATTTTCAAATAGCAGTAGTCACTTCTTTAAATGTCAGATATGTATTTCTAGAAGGAATTATTATAGAGAAATCTTCCTTCTATAATACATTCTCATCTGTTGTATCTCTTTACTTTGGTAAAAGGCATTTATCACATCAGTTTACTGCTGGACATTTTCCTCTTCACACTTTTCTGTTCTCAGAGTTCTAAAGAAATGGGAAAGAATTGTGGATCTATTTCTCAGTCTTTTACAAACACTATTTTCCTTTCCAAGTTTACTGTCACAGTTTTGCACCCTGCATAGATGTTGGTGTGGACAGCCTGAACATATGGCATTCCACATTTCCCCTTTCACATCACTGAGTCTGCAGGCATGGCATGTTTGGAACTCCATGGCAGAAATGGTAGGGTGGCATGCCAACTTCATTACTCACTCAGTGTCCACAAGAGCACAGCACACTGGATTGTTTGTTTGTTTGTTTGTTTGTTTGTTTGTTTTTATGGTACACTAACCTCCACACTCTCTTATTTTCTTACTTGATCCTTTTATGTGAGTCAAGGAAACCTATTCATCTTCAGCCTGTACTGTCTTGCCAAATCTTACAAGGAAACCATGCAAATGAGGTAAATAAAACCAATATATCACTCATTATAAGCATATATGATATATATATGAAAAATAATTATTAGCAAGTTTTTATTTAAGATATCAACTCATCTCTCAGCATGGTATCCCTTTACATTGTACAGAAATATGATGATAATAATCTTATAATTAGATAAGATGAGAGAAAGATCTTAAATTCAATGTCTTGAAATAAGAGATCTTATTCAATTCTATCTTGCTTCTGCATCTCTTATACTATATTGATTAAATGAATGAATGAATCTGTATGCTTTTAATGGAACATTTTAGCATTAACTACAAAGCTAGTTTTTTTAAGATTAGTGGAGGTCAGTGGTGATTGTATGTATTTTCTAGATGGTAAATGTCAATTCATTATAAAAATGGAAGTTAATGGCTAACACTTAATAGTCTCTTGTTTTGTGACAAGCACTATTTAAAGGCCTATAATTTACAGAGAAGGAAAGTCAGGTTAAAAGAGAGAGATGCTACATAACATCCCCACACTCTGTAGTTTTAAGTATTGTAGGTATGTTCTCATATGTAAAGCTTTATCTTATTGGTTTTTGTACTTTTATTTTTTTACTTATATTTTGCCAACAGTGTATTATTTGGAATAGATTTTAAACACAAGACACATATGAGTGCTCAACATAATAAAACTGAAGAATTGCATCATGCTCAAATAAATGTTTCATAATAGTTGAACATATAGAAATTTAGAATAAAATAAACCCAAGAATAGTATAAATTATCTTTGTGGGAGTACTTTAAAAAATAGTGCTTTGATGTAGTAAAACGTCTTTCCATTATAACTTCATATACTTATTTTATACAGCTTCCCAATACTCAGGAAAAGCTGGCATATATAAACTGCTTTGCCTGACTCCAGAGCCTGTGCTCTCAGTTACCCTGCTCTTGCTTCCCTATCTGTTCTCCATATAGCAGACAGATGTTATTTAAAAACCCAATTTAGATCATGTAATTCCTCTGCTTCAAATCTTTTTAATGGTTTTCCACTGCTCTTACAATAAAATCAAACTGTTTATCATTGCCAGTGGGAGTTCTGCCCACCTCTCCTGTCTGGCCATACACTGTACCACCCTCACTCTTTGTACTTTGCTACCCTAGGTTGCTTTATTTTCTACCCTTCGGATTTTGCACTGATAATCCTAGAAGTCTCCCTTCAGTTAATTCCCCAGTTCTTGGCATGGTTGCCTCATTATGCTTCAGATATTTGCTGTAAATATCATCTCCCTTGAGATAGTGACCTATAAGCACCGTACCTGAAACATCCTAGTGACTCTCTGTCTTCCTGTCTCTGTCTTAAACTCTTGTATAGCTTGAGTGAGAAATCTGTGGTTATCTTGGCTTTTTGTTCATGTATATGTTGCCTGAATTTCCTCCCAACTCATTCTCCATCGGTCTAATGTAAGCTCTGTGAGATCATGGACCTCTTCTGTCTTACTTATCAATGTATTCCCGGCTCCTTGAATGGTACTTGGCACATGATGAAATGTGTGTGTGTGTAATATATATACTGTCAGGAAAAAAACCAAACCATGGAACAGTTCTTGTTACATTGACAATAGCTGGAGTTTTTTCCGGACAGTGTGTATGTATGTACACACTGTGTGTGTGGATGGATGGATGGGTGGATGGATAGATGGATAGATAGATATACACACACATACTAAATGATGAGGGCCTTATGGGTATAATGTACTTGTTCTAGAAAAAATCTGCAGTAGGAAAGGGAATTAAAAAACATTGACTTGTGGGAAGCTGGGATGGCTCAGTGGGTTGAATGTGTGCATTGCAGCCCCGGGGTTGGAGGATCAAGTCCCAGTCCCGGCCCTGGACCCAGCCCATGAGGGCCTATATGCTGAACTAGAGTGTGCTTCCCACCCCAGTTCAGTTACCACCGGGGCAAGCTTCCCATGTGGGAGGCCCCCAGTTCAGCTCCAACCCAGGGTGTGCCTCTCATAAGGGAGGCCCACATTTCACAGGGGTGCGCCTCCCATGCAGGAGGCCCCTGCCCCATTCCCCCCTGCCTTACCCCACCACCTGATCCTCACCCTTCCCAACCCCAGCCCTGTGCCCACCTGTGGAATGAAACTATGTTGAAAACTAGTGATATGCAGAGCTATGGAGACTGCTCTGGGTCCTCCACTTTCTCTCTGTCTCTCTCTCTGTCAAAGGCAATAAAACCAATCTTTAAAAAACAAAACAAAACAAAAAGACAAAACACTGACATGTTCTTATTTCTATAGGGTCAGCTAATACATATTTTTCAAGTTTGTGATTCACAAAAATGAACTGCACATGTTGATTTCTTTTCTATGAAATTAGATATAGGCTAAGAGTGCTCTTTTCACTCATACCTGGTTAATAAACATAGCACACATGGGCGATGGCCTCTTCTAGCTGAAAATCCTTTATACCATGTGAAGAAGTCTTAAAAAACTCTAATAATGAAATGACATTTATTCATTCAATAATATTTCTTAAGTATCTGCATGCCAGGTATTTTTCTAGACACTTGAGATTAAAACAGTGAAGGTAGGTAAAAATATCTTGCCCTCTGGAATTTAGATTCTAATGAAGAAACATAGGCAATCAACAATAAATATAATAAATAAGTAAATTGAATAGTATGTTAGAAGGTGACAAATGCTAATGGAAAAATAAAGAGATGCCACTTATTGAACACTTAATCTCTGTCAAGTATCTTATTAATTTTTTTATATGACTTTTTTTTTACAAAAATGCTATAAGTTAGATACAAGTATTTATTCATTTAACTTAATCTAGAGTTCATACACAGCTGGTAAGTGTTAGGGCTATAATTTGAAAACAAGTTATAATTTGAGCAAGTTATCTGCTTCTATATTTATTGGACAACTTTAATACCCAAATTTCTTGCTTACTTGAGTTATTACAATACTTGGAAGCCTTGCTTACTTACCTGAGTTATTATAATATTGGAAAGTTAGATAAGTCATTTGAAGAAAGAATAGAAATCATACCAAAAAGGAATATTTAATGTAATTGGATTTTTTATTAATTCTGTATGCCTCGAAAATTCTTTATTTTCTATTTACTTTTTATTCCCCATGATAAATGTTTTGCACGTTTTTAATAACTATACCAGTTTCTGCTATATTATTTTGTCTTATGTCTTAGAATTCTACTTCACCACATCCTTCCTGCATTATACCTCTTTGCACATCTAGAATGTCTGTGGCTCCTTGTGTTATACTCATCAATCAATCAAATTAATTTGAAAATTAATGGTATTACATTATAAAACAATTGGACATATTTGAATGGTTACATAATGTTGGCTAATGTCTGTCTTGTTCAGGATTATCCATAGCACCTAAAGGTAATGAATAAAATACATGAAATGGATTTATAGTGTTTGTCCTTGCTCAGCACTCGGCAGATCTCAGAAGAGTGCAGTTCATTAATGCCAGCAGTGTGTGCCTATTTTATTATCATAGTGCATTGTTTTTCAAAGCACATCCATAGGAAATATATTTATTTGAGAAAGTAATAATTGTTTAAATCTATCTACATTTAAAATAATTTAGGGGAAAAATTGAGTCAAACAGATTTTGTTTGTGTGTTTTGTTATTAAATCTGAACATCAAAAAGAGCCTCTAATGTGCTCATGTACATTGTGACTCTCTGTGATATCCATCTTACATCAAATGTGCTGCCTCACAGACTTGTTAGAACATTTAACATTTCCCCCTACCAGCCATTGGATAAGTCTACCTAGAGGGATAAAAATTATTTTACTGTAATAATATTTAATTATACTGTAATTATGTGCTATAATAGAGGCTTTCTTTGCCAGATTGCTTACTTTTCAGATGGGAATCTGTTTTCTTTCTCTTTTCACTTAAAGATGCTATATATATATACTTTTTTAAACTAGAGTTAAGATGTCTAATAAATATTTAGCAAAAAATAATCAGATGTAGCTATTTCTCAAAAATTCAGTATTAGGCATAATTTATAAACTTGGAACAGTAAAACAAATCACAAAGGCGAAAATTATCAACATTTTGGCCACATGAAAATAATAAACACCCAAACTTAAAAAATATCATAAATTAAATATTTATAAGAAATACGTCAAATGATTATTGACATTAATAGAGAGATTGTAGAAATTAATGAGGAAGACACTAGCAATAAGATTATAATTGATTAATAGGTCAAGATGTTGAATAGGTAATTTGAAAGGATGACATACAAATGGGTAATATGTTTTTGTTCAAAGTTCAGTTTTACTAGTACAAATTTAAAAGAAATACAAATTATATTATATTGCCTAGCACATAGGTTCCTAAACTTTCTTGATTCACAGTGCCCTCACGTCTTAGTAATTTTTTCTGTAGTGCCTTTAGCGCTAATAGAAATACTTAACAGTTCCATTTATGAAGTGGTCAGGTCCAAGTCACTCAAGTGTTTCTGCCCCAACCACTTTGTAGCCATTTGAAAAAATAATATTAATGAGTTGAAAGACAAAATTTTATTTTTCAACAGGCATAATTACCCAGTAATGGGATTATACACCTTGCTGGGTCCTGCACAACTTCCCAAATCTTAGAATCAGATTGGATATTACCACTTGCATTTTCTGTTTCACTAATATTTTTACATAGTACTTGCTTTGTGTCATAGCAACCACTGCAACCTAGCTTCACAAAGATAGGATGTCATTGAAAGAAATGTAATGTGATATAAGATTAAAACTCTGAGCAAATAATTTGTATGATAACTGAGGGGTGTTGAAAATTATTATTTTTAAAATTGTTAAATTTGTTGAGGTGACATTGTTAGTAAAATTATATAGGTTGCAAGTGTACAGTTCTATAATACATCATCTATATATTGTATTGTGTGTTCACCACCCAAAGTATATCTGTCTTAATTTAAATGGATCAAAGACCTAAATATAAGACAATAAATTGAAACAATAAGTTGAGTAGAAGAAAGCGTAGGTACTAAACTTATGGACTTAGGGTTCAGGGAAGACTTTATAAATGTGACTTCAAAGGCAAGGGAAGTATAATAAAAGCAAAAATAAATGAATGGTCTTTGTGTTGCATTATGTGTCTACCATCCAGAATCAGCTTTCTTTCCACCTCCTATTTCCTCTCTACCACCTTCCCCCCTTACCCTCAGGTAACCACTAAACTATTGACTATGTCCATGAGGTTTTGTTTCACATAGATGAAGTACTATATAATTGTGTACCTGGAACCTATGTAATTTTTACTAACCAATGTCACCGTAATCTAAAAAGAAAATTAAATAAATAAATAAATAAATAACAATCCTGGTTGTTAATTTAAAAAAATAATAAAAATAAATGAATGAAATTATATCGAACTAAAAAGCTTCCGCAAAGCAAAAGAAACCATCAACAAAACAAAGGCAACCAATCAAATGGGAGAAGATATTTGCAAACAACACCTCCAACAAGGATTAATATTCAAAATATATAAAGAACTCATACAACTCAACAACAAAAATACAAACAATCCAATTAAAAAATGAGCAGAGTACCTGAACTGATGCTTCTCCCAAGAAGACATACAAATGGCCAAGAGATAAATTTTTAAAGCTCAAGTTAACTAGCTATCAGGGAAATGCAAATCAAAAATTATTTTCTTCAAACATTTAACTATCCTGTGCTCATCTAACTTTAAACTGTCCTTTCTAAGAGTTTGCCTCAGTGCCCCCGAAGTGCCTTGCTACAATTTGAGAATCATAGGACTAGCACATTAGTGGAGAATTTAGTATTTTAATGAGAGTGCTTGTTGACAGTATAGTGAAATGGCTTTCTCATAAATTAGTGGTGTGAGTATGAATTGGCAAAACCTTTTTTGAGGAAAAACTATACCAAAGGGATCAAGAACATTAAAATGGTTTATATAGAGGGTTAATGCAATATAATAGACCACTAGTTCAAAGTATGACTAATGGGTACTAAAAACAAAAACAGAAAAAGAGAAAATGTCAATTACATATTTGAATACACATCTTTCTTCAGATTAACTAATAATTCTGTCAGTGGCGGCCAAATGAAATCAGCTATGAAGTTCCTGTTTTTGTGCATTATAAATACACAAAGGAAAGTGGGTACATTTAATTTTATTAAAAAGAAGTGAATGTGATATATGCATAATGCTCTGTCACTGATTTTATATGTGTATGACAAATGGTAAATAAATTTTCTGTATATAAATGTATTTCTCTGCATGTTTCTATATGTGTAAATGCATACATTTATATAAAGAGTACAACATTTACCACATGTATTAGTGCTATTGTAATTTGTTTTATAGGTTTCACTATGCTAACTCTTGAAGTGACATATTTCCAAAAATATAAGTGACTAGGACTTAGTTGTGCTATTTATCTTCATAACAACCTATGAATTTATGGTAAACCGTCCTACTTCAAAATCCTTTATAGATATTTGATTTGTTTTTCTTGTTGATTTGGTGTACTGGGCTCTTAGGAGTGTAGGGGCAGGTATTTCTTATTTTTAATTCCTCATGATGACAGGTGGAGAAAATACCAGTAAATGCTAGCAATTATTTTTAATTGAGTAATTTTCAGGATTGTCAAATTATCTTTATTTCATCTTCAATTTGTTATTCATCACTCAGGATAGTAATTTGTATCTATATCTCTGACAGATTATACTGCTAGTTCTTCCTTTTTTGTGAGGTATAAGTGTGGGATTTTGTGAGATATAGAATGTCAAAGAGACGATATGTTAACTTTTGAGATAGTTGGGAACACTGACCCTGTTATCCTCTGTGTTTTAGAATAGTTGGTATTATATCTTCTTAGAATTATACTTTTAAGAAATTTTATTTTAGTTACCTGAATTATATTGGTAATGAAACTTACAAGTTAGTGTAACTTTCTTGGTATTTAATCCAACTAGAAATATAACTGTTGCTTTCAATCATGAGTAAGTACTTGGGTCCAGATTTACTCTCTTGCCTCGAACAACTAAAATACCAGAAAACATATATTTAATGGCTTTTAGACATTGAACAATAGCCACCGCAGGACTGTGATCCCTGAGAAAAGAAAAACAAGGGTGGTTAATCTTATTATAATACTATCTCAGCTTACTTCCTGGGGCAGTATGCAGGGCACAGCTCAGGAACAGCAAACCCAAACAGAACCAGTCAGTCTTGCTGAATTGAGAAGTCCAGG
>PVKE010017334.1:0-30921 GCA_004027555.1 Craseonycteris thonglongyai
GGGAGAGGGCACCAGCATTATGGACACACTCAATGGTTTGGTGGTTACCAGGAGAGCGGGAGGAGGTGGGGAAGAGTTGTTGGGGGAGGTGGGAGTGGGCACCAGATCTAAGGTGAAGGAAGGGAAACTGATACTGAGTGATGGGCACATAATAGGATGCACGAATGATGTGATGTGGACTTGTACATCTGTAAATTATCTAATTGTTAGCAACCAATGTAACCTCATTAAATTTAACAATAAAAAAAAAAAAAAGAGGATGGATTTTTGATCGTTGGCTAAGCCTGATATCAGTTGTTTACTCTATTTCTGTTAAATTTATTTATATCAACTGTTTATTCTATTTCTGTTATTTATTTAGGTTTTGTTTGCAGTGCATTAGGGAACATATAATTGGGCTATAAAGTTTTAAGAGGACAATTCTGGCAGGCCTCATTCTTGTTTCCGTGTGGTACCTATGATTGGCACTGTTTGCTCAATAGCACTTTCTTACGTGGCTGATTAACATACGAAGGAAAAACCCTATCTTTCTTTGCAGTGGAATTGCTTCCAAGATATTTTACTGGAAACTGAACTATTTAATGGCTGTGTGAAATGCTAGAGTATATGCAACATTAAAAACTTTAAAATATTCTTCATTTTCCAGTTTTGCTGCAGAGCAACTATGACCTTGATTAAGTTACTATTCTTATTTAAAGGATCCAAGTGCTTATCTATGAAATGGGATTCATGCTGATGATCACATTTCAGTCTCAAAAAGCTCCCAAATATGAGAGAGGTGATCAAGAGAAGGTTCACAAAAGTGAACCAGTGAAAACAGATTATTATGGTCCCACTAACACTTAATTTTTTAAATTGTTATTAATATTGTTTGTTTATAAAATTTCTCTGTTTAGAATCCTTGGGAAATGCTTAGTTGTAATTACTTTGTTTAGAAGAGAAATTATGTGTTACCGATGAAATAATCACTCAGTGTTATTGACTAAATATTTCACCCTAAAATTTATATATTGAAGCCCTGAACCCCTGAATCCTACTGTGATGATATCTGAAGGCCATTGGGAGGTAATTGGGTTTGAATAAGCTCATGAGGGTGAAATCCCTATGATGAAATTATTGTCCTAATAAGAGGAGGAAGAGAAACAGGTCTCTGTCTGTCCTTCATGTGAAGGCATGGGGAGAAGACAACCATTTGCGATCCAAAAAGAGAGCTCTCACCAGACACTACCCTTTCTATGCCCTGATCACAGACTTCAGCCTCAAGAGAACTGTGAGAAATAATTTCCTGTTGCTTAATCCACCCAGTCTATGGTATTTTCTTACAACAGCCCAGGAAAACTAATATGCCCAGAGATAGAGATTATCATTTCCTTTTGGCCTTCAATATGAATACATAAGAATATGGACATAAATATATTTAATATATAATGATATAAATATGTATGTTATGTTATACATAACTTTCAATAAAGTCACACATATACATAATTTTGCCTCCTAATTTTAACAACCAACACTCAATATAGCCATTTTCCCATGTTTAATAAATACTGTCTGAAAAATATGCTTTTAGTGGTGCCATGATATCTCATCACAATGATTATCATGATCTTTTAAGCCATACTTTGGAGCAGGCGTCCTCAAACTTTTTAAACAGGAGGCCAGTTCACTGTCCCTTAGACCGTTGGAGGGCCGGACTGCGGGCCTGGGACGAGTCGGCTGCTAAGCAGGACAGGCAGCGGCGGCACAAACACCGGGCGGGCCAGATAAATGTTTTCGGCAGGCCGCATGTGGCTCGCGGGCTGCAGTTTGAGGATGGCTGCTTTGGAGCATATATATTTGATCTGATTTTTCACTACTATATATTATGATATTGTGAACTTGTTAGTAGTTATGTTTTTGTCTACGCATGTGATTTTTTCCTCACAATCAAGTATAAGTTGATTCAAACATTTTTAAAATTGTCCTAGAACTTTATCAATCTAATTTCCAAAATATTATACTTACACTGCAAACACTTGTTAACAAATGTGATTATCTCATTGCAGTTTGACACAATTTAGCGCTCTGAAGCAGAGTGTAAAAAGAAGGCACATTAATATTCCATTGACCCTGGGCACCACCCACTCTTTCCCATCCTGCTCTACCCTCGATAGCACCTACTGTCACTCAAATTTTATCACTGAGGATGACTAAGATTTTGTCTTGTTCTTTTTTTTATTGCTATTACAAATGAAGGCATAAATGAGAGTGAACATTTGTTCCCATGCTTATTATTTGTATTTTTCATATGTAATTTTTATAAACTTTTGTTCACAGTATTAGTGTTACCACTTAACTGGTTAAAACTCTCAACTAGATAAATAATATTATTAATCAAATTAGAAAAGTTATTCATAAAATTTGTAGATGAGTGATTAATATTAATCTATAGAGTTTTGTGAATAACTTTCTTCAATTTGTCTTTTAACTTTTCTTTGTTTGTTTGTTTTCTTTGTTTGTTTGTTTTTTTGGTACACAAATTATAACCAGGTATTTTCTTTAAAGATGGAGATCAAAGTAACTGTGGCCTCCTTGTTTTCAGCTCAGGAAAAGCAGCAGAAACAATACCTCAACTCTAGGATACTCCTGTTGTTATTGTTTCTTCTACAACTTTATCACCCTATGAATAAGTGAAATGAAAGTTGAGGGTCCTAATCCACTTCAAATTATGTGCATCAAACATCTCAAGAAACTACAGTAAGAGAGTCAGGAAAGGGGAAAGCTCAGAAAGCAGTGTGAGCAAGAGAGGATGAAAGAAAAAAGTTGACAAAGAAAACCCCAAATATTGTCAAAATTTGGAGTACACAATTAAATCTAAAAATATGTAAGACAGCTAGAGCTTAATTCCCAAATGGATGTTTGTAATAAATAAATAATCAGATTTACTTCAGTCTGTTTAGTGTCATATGGTCTCTTCTCTAATGCCTGCTGTTAAATATTTGAGTGATGGAAGGTTGGGAATTATAGTATTACCACTAATATATGTTAATGAACCTTTAAATTGGCCATTACTGTTATAGCTTGTTTATATTGGCTTGGTTGTGGTGGCTGTTTTATTGAAATAGGCAACACAATCAATTTACTTCAGTTTTTTAACATGTTTGGGTTGACTCCAGTGAAACTGACTATCAGAAATAATGTCAGATTCTGGACCAGCAACAAAAGAATTCTACAAAAAATTCCAACCAACAGTGCCAATTTTTAAGAAGCAAAGGAGGAAGAAGTGCTTGGAAGAGAAAGAGAGGGCACATTCATATCAGTCATAAAGCTAAGAAAAAAAGAAATCAGATTATAAGAAAACCACAGAAGTGTTGGACCAAATTATCAGCATTGACTGCCAACTCTATTATGACAAACTTTGGCATTATAATGGATTGATGCTGTTTTGAGAAATATATTTTTATTAGTTTCTGTCTATTCAAATGACATATGATACTGACCATTGTACAAAAACTTATTTTTCTCCACAATGGGTCATTGCAACCACCAAATATATCCAAGACTTAGCAGTGAAAAACAAACACTCCAGCTGGACTGTAAGACATAAAACAAAGTTACATTGTCCATGCCTGAAAGATTGTGAATTTCAAGTGCTTTCTGGTAATTTTTGTTTTCAAAAAATACTGTCAGTTTTAACCACTGACTTGCAGTTTGCTATTAACCTTCAAATAAGATAATGAGCAAAGATGGTGTTGACTTAGTTTACAATGTGACTTAATGTCACATATTTGCCATACTTTTTGCCCTTATTCTGAATGTTTGTTTTCAAAGATTAAATAGAAAATAGTTTTTTACAAAGAAATCAAAAGAAAGGTAATTCTCAAATTTAATATAAAAGAGATGTTGTCTTATCATCTGCTATACAACATAGAAAATAGAACACCAAGATTTTGAAGATCAATTTTTATTTTCATTTTATATGTATATCTCTAATGCTTATATTGAATTATTTTATATTTCTACTTTAGGTTCATTGAAGCTGAATTAGTTTTGACGTTAAATATTGAAGTTATGAGTAGACAGTCAGGCATACTAATGATTCCACATACTTGTAGTACAAAGGCATAAGCTTAAAAGTTAGCAAAGTTATAGAAAAAGCTAATTATATGGATACTGTCTAATGCAGTGGTCCCGGGACCTTTTTGACCCCAGGGACTGGTTTTGTGTTAGACGAATTTCCGTGGATGGGGAGAGGTAGAGAGATGCACCTGTGCAGTTCACAATAGGGTTTGCCTCCTATGAGAAACGAATGCTACTGCTGATCAAACAGGAGATGGAGCTCAGGTGGTAATGTGAGCAATGGGGAGCAGCTGTAAATATAAATGAAGCTTTGCGCACCTGACGCTCATCTCCTGCTGTATAGCCTGGTTCCTAACAGGCCACAGACCAGTACCAATCTATGGCCTGGGGGTTGGAGACTCCTGGTCTAATAGATACTACAAATACTGTCTAATCCCTTTTGACTACCAAATAACAAGTGTGGTCTGAATAAAATTAAGTTAGAGACAAGTAATGGTCATACATGCTTGTACATTGTAAGATACATTCATTTGTTAGGCAAATGAATTTGGTAGTGTAATTAGAAACTAAAATAACATATTTTGTGTATTACTGATTAACAAAGTATGCATTCTTGTATTTTTATGTTTAATATTTATCTCACACTATGTGTAACATAGGTTTTTGTTGGGGACAAAATGATGGCATCATGTCTTGAAAGTTGACATTTTCTAGAGGTTTATGTCTCCTGCTCCCCTCCATCCTACCTGTTAATTGCTAGGAAATATGAAGTATTCAAAAATTTAGCTCTGATGTTGCAAGGCATTTCTGAACAAAATTTTTATTTAAAAATGCCCAAGAGATTCATTGCAATTTTAAAAGAATTAGGAATGCAGATACGCAAAAATACAAAATAAAATTTTAAATTACATATACTCTCAGAACTCAATAATATTCTATCTTAATATATTGATGTATATGTTATATTTTTGTCTATGTTTACCACCTCATTAAATGTCTACTAGGAGTCAAAGGATATATCAGAAAAGGAAACAGACAGAATTCACTACTCTTGTGAAGCTTACTTAATAGGACAAGAAAAACAAAAAGGAGTAAAGCAAAACCAACACAGTATATGTATATTAGACAGTTGTAAGTGATACAGATTAATGAAATTGGGTAAAGGGGTAGGAAATGCTGGAGATTCAAGTTAAAATAGTTTTGCCAGAGACAGTTTTATGGAGATGAGGACTGAGTAGACTGCTAAAGGAAATGAGAGGACAGAGCTATGTAAATGGCCTTTGGAAATGTCCCAGCCAGAAGACCAATTCAAAGGCTAGTTCAAAGGCCCCAATTTGAGAGTATACCCAGTGGGTTGAGGTTACAGAAAGAAAACAGAAGCCAATGCTAATATATGTCCTTATGTTATTGTCATTTCTTCTCTGGAGTATAGATTATTTATGTTGGGGAGGTTGTTTAGTTTCCAAATGTCCAGTGTTTTCCTAGACATCTAGTTGTAACTGATTTCAATTTAATTTTATTGTGGTCAGCAAACATAGCAAGAAAAAATCTTATCTTGGTTGAAAAGAAGTTTATAATGTGATCTATTTGTCTGCTATGACTTCAATTCTTTTAAATCTATTTTAAAATGTTTTGTTTTGTTCCCCTCCTCCCCACCAAAGCATGATATATCTTGGTATATGTATCATGTATACTTGGAAAACTGTTTTTGATAACTGTTCGATGCAGTGTAATATCAGTGTCAGTTAGGTCAAAGTTGTTGATAGTGTTGCTCAGATCATCTATATCTTTATTGATTTGTTAAATCTAGTTTTTCTATTAATTTCTGAAATGGTTGACAATCTCTATCAATATCTATTTTTATTTTCAAATTACCTGCCTTTTTATTGAGTTTATTAAATTTATTGGGGTGACATTGGTTGGTAACAATTACATAGTTTCCAGGTGTACAATTCTACATTACGTTGCCTATGCATTGCATTATGTACTCACCACCCAGAAAAAGCTCTCCTTCCATCACCACATATTTGATGCCCCCTTCCAACTCCCTCACACCTTCCTGGCTCTTTCACCCACCTTCCCCTTTACCCTCAGGTAACCACTGGAACTATTGACTGTGTGCATGAGTTTTTGCTTCTTTTTTACTTTCAGTTTTATATTCTACCTATAAATGAGGTCATGTTTCTTGATCCTTTCAGTCTGACTTATTTCCTTTAATAAGATGGTTTCAAGTCCACACATGTTGTCAAAATTGGCTGTATTTCATCTTTTCTTATTGCTGAGTAGTATTTCGTTGTGCAAATGTACCACAACTTCTTTATCTAGTCATCTATCAAAGAACACTTTGGTTATTTCCACGACTTGGTCACCATGAACAGTGCTACAATTAACACTGGGGTACATATATCTTTGTGAATTATGGTTCTCAAGTGTTTGGGGTAGATACCCAGGAGAGGGATGGCTGGGTCATATGGCAATTCTTTTCCTAATTTTTTGAGGAATCTCCATACTGCCTTCTATAGTGGTTGTACCAATTTATATTCCCACCAGCAGTGTATGAGGGTTCTTTTTTCTCCACAGCCTTTCCAGCACTTGTTATTCCTTGTTTTGTTGATTATAGCCATTCTAACAGGTTTGAGGTCTTATCTCATTGTGGTTTTAATTTGTGGTTCTCTAATTGCTAGTGATATTGAGCATTTTTCCATATAGCTGTTGTCCGTTTGTATGTCTTTATAAGAGAAGTGTCTGTTTAGATCTTCTGCCCATTTTTTAATTGGATTGCTTGTTGTTGGTTGTTGTTTTTTTGTTTTGCTTGGTTTTGTTTTTTTATAAATCTATTGGGTGACATTGGTTAGTAAAATTACATAGAATTCAAGTGTTTGTTTCTTCATTTAATCTGTCAGTTTTACCTCATGCAATTTGAAACTCTATTCTTAAGCACACACATAGTTAAAATATTTTGTTCTAGTAAAATCACTTTTTATAATTATGACATATCTCTTAATTTTAGCAATATTTTATTTTGAAGTTGATTTTACCTGTTATTAATATAGTCACTCCAATTTTTACTTACTATTTGCGTTACATATTTTCTCATCTTCACTCATTTACTTTGAATTTATCTGTGTATCTAAGATTTTTGTTTGTTTCTTTTTTGGTTGTTTGTTTTTAACAGAAAGAGAGAGAGAGACAGAGAAAGGGGGAGGGCCCAGAGTAGTCTCCATAGTTGACAGCAATAGTTTTCCATATAGTTTCACTCCACAAGTGGGCACAAGGCTGCGCAGGCAGAAACTGGGCTGGGAGTCTTCCGCATAGGCCCCAGCAAGAACTGAACTGGGGGCACACCCCAGTTCAGCATATGGGTCTGCATGGGTCAGGCCCCGGATTTGATCCTTAGGCTCCAGGGCAGCAAAGTGGGCGCTTAACCCATTGAGCCATCCCGGCTTCCCCATGTATCTAAGTTTTAAATACTTCTTTTATTGACAAGGTTATATTTACTTATCTTAGAATCATTGCATTTTTCTACATATTTTTACTTAAACTATATCTCTTTTAGATAGTACCTAGTTGGGTCTTACTTTTATAGATTTGAGCAGAGTTTATAAATTGAGTGTTTAGTGTCCTTGTATTTAATGCGATTAATGATACAGCTCAATTTAGATCTGCAATTTCATTGTAGTTGTTCATTTGTCCCCCTCTAATTGTTTTTTGCTATTCTTTTTCTGTATTTTTGTTCATTATTTGAATATTTTCAAATTATTATTTTATCTATTGGCTCACTAACTATAGCTTTTTGCATTTTTTACTCTAGGTATTTCGCTACACATATTTAGTTTTCCATAACTGATATAGACTTAAACTTGTACAACTTCACATAAATTGTAGAAATAGCACAACTATATAAACTAGCCTATTTACCAAGACCCTCATCATTTAGCTAAAAGCTTCATCTATTTGACATCTATATAAGTTATGAATCTAATAAATATGGTATGACTTCTTCTTTATAGAGACTTCATACAAATGTGATTATGTGTGTGTATATATATAATCTTTATACACATATTTTAATTAGAAAAGAGAAACAGCATTTTGTATTTACACACTTGCTTATACCATTTCTTCCTGAGGATCTAATTTGTATCTGATATCATTTACCTCCAGCCAGATTAAACTGTTTTAGGTTTTTTTATCTAGCATTTCTTAAGATGCCATTCTACTGTTAATTGTTATTCATGTATTTCAAAATTCTTTTACTGGTTGCATTTAAAATGATTATAACTTTCTGATGACTTGACCTCTTTATTATTCTATAATGTCTCTCATGGTCTCAGTCTTGGCATTTTTTTCTTGCTCTGAAGTCTACTTTGTCTAATATAAAATTAGCACTCCAGCTTTCATGTAAGTAGTGTTTTTATGTTAAAACTTTTTCCATTCTTTAACTTTTAACTTATGTCTTTGTACTTAAAGTGGCTTTCCTTCAGGAAATTACACACACACACACACACACACACACACACACACACATTTCTTAGTTTTTATCCAATCTGACAATAATTACTTTTAATTGGAAAATCTGGCCAGCTCTATCCAATAAAAATAAAATGTGAGCCACAAATATGTTGCATATGTAATTTTAAAAATTTTTGGTAGACACTGCAAGAATGGGTGAAATATTATTTCAATGCACTATTTTATTTATCCAAATGTATCTAAAATATTAAAATGTAAACATATAATCAATGGAAACATATATTTGTGAAATATTTTACGTTATTTTAACTACTATTAAATCTTCAAAATCCAGTGTGTTTTACATTTACATCACATTCTAATTTGGTCTATTGACTTACCTAATAATCAAATGTGCCTATAGTATTGGACTGTACAATATATTAAATGTGGCTATCAATGATGATGAAGTTAAATCTGTTACGTTATTTTCTATTTTGTTCATGTGTTCTTTATTTCCCTTCTCCAATATTTCTGCATTTTTAAAAAATATTTATTTTTTATTGTTTGAGAGAAGGTTAGAGAGAGAGAGAGAGAAGTGGGAGGTCCAGAGCAATCTCTATCATTGTACATCGCTATTTGTGACATAGTTTCATTCCACATAGGTGGATGTGGGACTGTGTGGGGTGGGAACTTCACTGGGGGCCTCCTCCATGGGAGGTGAGAACCTTTGCTGCCATCCCAGCAGTTACAGTTGTCCTGTAGTTCAGCATATAGGTTTGCATGGGCCAGGACCAGGATTCAATCCCTGGGCTCCATGGTTGCAAGGCAAGCGCTCAACCTGCTGAGATACCTTGGCATCCCCTGTATTTTTTTATATTAGTGAGTCTGAGTTTAATTTTATGACTCTATTTTATCTCTATTGCCTAGTCATACCTTATTGTTTTATATTTAGCAGTTGTTCTAAAATTTACTAATGCTATAAACCTCGTAATTATTATAATTTTTAATAATAAATATTAAGTATATTTATTGATAATAAAAAGAAAATTATCTTCTACAGAAAGTTTTAAAAGTGGGAAAACATTTATTTTATATTTATTCATATATTTCCATTTCCAACTCTTACTTTTTCACAGATTCAAATGTGCAGTTGGTACCACCAATTGGTTTCTATCTGAAAGATTTTCTTAAGTATTACTTGTAGCGTGAAACTTCTTGAATTCTGACAAATTTTATTTGTCTGAAAATGTTCTTTGCCTTAAATTTTGAAAACTATTATGAAGAGTATACAATTCTAGGTTGGAAATTATTTTTCTTTCAGCTCTGAAAGATCTTATTCCACTGTTTTCTGGCTTTCATAGATTCTGACAGGAAGTCTACTATTTTATTTTATTTTATTTTATTTTATTTTATTTTATTTTATTTTATTTTATTTGGCATGTGGTGGTAAGCACTATTTGTTGGAAATACAATCTTTTCCTATTATATTGTCTTTGTTCCTTTGTCAAAGATCAATTGACTGTGTTTATGTGGTTATAATTTTGGGTACTCTACTCTATTTCATTGATCTATTTGTTCTTTCACCAATAACACACATATTGATTCCTGTAGCTTTTTATTAAGTCTTAAAGGTGGGTAGCGTCATTCTTCTGACTTTATCCTTCTTCAATATCTATTGGTTACTCTGGGTCTTTTACCTCATCATATGAATTTTAGATGAGTTTGTTAATAACCATAAAATAACTCTCTGGAATTTTGGTTGGGATTACACTGACTCGATAGCTCAAGCTAGAAAGCAGTAATATCTTGACAATATTGAGTATTCGTATTCATGAACATGAAATATCTCTCTGTTTAATTAGTTTTTTCCGAATTTTATTTATCAGAGTTTTTAGTTTTCCTCCTATAGATCGTGTACTTATTCTGTTAAATTTATACCTAAGTACTTAATTAACTTTTATATATTAAACCTGATTCCTGAAAACCCTGCTAGTCATTTTTTTTTTTTAGTTTTTGGAGTATTTTCAATAATTCTTTGGGATTTTCTACATAGACAACCATGTTATCTAAGAACAAAGACAATTTTATCTTTTTTTTCCTATTTGTATACCATTTATTTTATTTTATTCTGTTATTTCATTAGCTAAGACTTCCATTGCAATACTAAAAAGAAGTGGTGAGAGGGAACATCTTTGTTTTATTGTTTAAATTAGCAGGACTGATTCTAGTTTGTCACTACTGAGTCTGCTGTTAGCTGTAGGTTTTATGTAGATGCTCTGTATCAAGTTGAGAAAAATCTCTACTAGTTTTTTGTGACATTTTATTAAGAATAATGTGTGATTTTAACTGCTTCTTCATGTCTTGATATAATAATACAAGATTAGTCTTTTTAATCTGTTCACATGGATTATATTAATTGATTTGTGAATGTTGAACTAGTCATGCGTATCAGAAAAAAATTTCACTTGGTTTTTTCCAGAATTCTTTTTATACATTGTTGAATTTGACTTGGTATTTTGTGAAGATTTTTGCACCTATGTTTATAAGAGATATTGGTCTCTTATGTTCTTTTTTTTTCTTTTTTGTAATGTCTGACTGGTTTTGGTATTTGGGTATTGTTAACCTCATAGAATGAGGTTATATTTACCCCTGTTTAGAATTTTTGGAAGAGATTTTTAATGAATTGGTAAAATTCACTTTTTATTATTTGCTGGAATTCACCAGTGAATTCCTCTAAGCTTGGTGTTTCCTGTATTGGTAGCTTATTAATAATTATTTCATTACTTTTATATATAGTCAGATGCACAAAGCAGTATTCTGTGGTATATATATATACACACATACATTAGGGGAAGCCAGGATGGCTCAGTGGGTTAAGTGCTCACTTTGCAGCCCGGGGACAAAGGATCGAATCCTGGCCCTGGCCCGTGCAGATCCATGTGCTGAACTGGGGAGTTCCCCCAGTTCAGTTCTCTCTCTGTCTCTGTATCTCTCTCTCTCCCATGCCCTCTGTCAAAACAATAAAAATTAAAAATAATTAAAAAAAATACATTAGCAATTCAGACTCAGGTAGATTCAGATAAGACTTGAAATGATCATTCTTCTATATTCTTTATATCCCTCAGCCTCAGGAGTAGTTTTCTTTATTCAAACTCAATTTTTATCTACCAGGTCCACAGAAAATAAAATACATGTAATTAAAACCATTTACCACTTGCCATGTTCTAATGTCTGTACAGTTGCATGTCGTTATCATATCATGTTTTCATTTCCCTAGCAATTCAGTCCTTACCATGAGCTATATCTTTTACTATATCTAGTATGCAGTAGGCATACTGACATTTCCAGTATAATGAAAGATAAAGAAATAAAAGTAATTTGTCAGAATTCATAGCCATAGTTACCAAATGCTGTATTTCTAGTTTATTATTCATGTATTTACACTAATTTTTGGCATATATGAAATACAGAATGAGGCTAAAGATAACATATACATTAATAACCAAATGTAGACAAACCAGACTTTTTACAGATCAAAACTGCCACTTCCCCTCAGCCGACCATAACAGATAAAATTTCTATATAGAGGGCATAGTTTTTAAATATTATCTCAAAAGTCTAATTCTTCATATCTTCAGACAGGTTTAGCAATGAGAATATAATTTATTTTTCTTTTTTTTTTAACATCCAATATCTTTTCTCATCAACTATCTTCATAAAGTTTGCTTTGCAACTGTATTCTCTTTTCTCTAAAAATTACTGGCAGTCTGTAATACAATTCCTATACATTGGTTCAAAGCTGAGTAGAAATTTCCTCATGAAAACCATTTTTCTATAATGCATAGCATATGGACTTCTTGACTTAAAAACAAATTTTAAAAAGGCATGACTTTTTAATAATATACCATAGAGAAAATGTTTTTAAAAGTATGCTTTAAGATAAAAAATAATCTAATTATGTAACTATGGGTAGAGAAAGAGCTCTATGTGGTTAGCCTGGATCAAACTACGATAACACAATTTTCATGGAATTGGCATACTTTACAACATAAGACCACAAATATTAGATTGCTCATCATAGGTGGGCTTTCTATAAGATTTTAATCATGAACAACCAACAACTGCACCAAATAACAAGTTTGAAATCAAACATGGCTGTGCTTCCTATGGTAAGTATTATTTAAAGAGAGATTGCATTTGATTCTTATGTAAACCTCTGACAAAAATCCTAAAGCTAGTTGCTGGCCCATTTTTCACCTTTGTTACATGGAAACATAGTTTGTCATTGTAAAAGGTTACTCAATCCCTTGGGTTTGCAGATTTGACTTCAAATCCAGACAATACATTGTTTTTTTTGGTTGTTGTTGTTGTTGTTTTTATACTGTTCACACTTAGCAGAGCACACGTTTCAGTTTCTACAAAAAATATGGACTTAGAACCCTCTCTAAACAAACAAATGACATAAATACTCAAATAATTTTGGGGACAAAAATAAGAAAATAAAAGCTCTAGAAATCTCTTTTAGGTGCATGAAGTATATATAACTTGAGAAATTAAGGATTTGGTTTACCTTAATATATGCCTAAATATAAAACCATAGGAAAATATATATTGAAAAAATAAGTCTGACTTTTATTTCAATTATATTACTTATAAAATAATTCATGAAGACTGATGACTTCAAAACAGAGCTATGTCATTCTTTTCTAATTCATGTAAAACAAATGGCAACACTTTAAATATGTCTGTCTTTCATGATATTAATACAATGCATATTTTCCCTCCCCATGTAATTTCAATTCACATATAACAGTATTTTTAACTAATGAAATTGCAGTCATCCAAACAAATTGAGACAATCATAAACTATAAACTAACTGAAAGCACACATTTTTTATTTAACATTATTTCAAAATCAAGATTAGTAAAATATAACCTGGGGTTATTTTTCCTAGGCTTATACTATTCTTTTTTTTTTTTTTTTTAATCTTTTTATTTTATTTTATTTATTTTTTTAATATATATTTTATTTATTTATTTATTTTGACAGAGGGGAGAGAGAGAGAGAGAGAGATACAGAGACAGAGAGAGAACTGAACTAGGGGAGCTCCCAGTTCAGCATATGGTTCCGCACGGGCTGGGGCCAGGATTTGATCCTCGGTCCCCGGCGCTGCAAAGTGAGCGCCTAACCCACTGAGCCATCCCGGCTTCCCCAAGGCTTATACTATTCTAACCTGTGTTTATAAGATATGAGAAATTAGTTGAACAATTTCTTTCTTCTTTTTGAACAATTTAAAATTAGTCAATAGCTTGTTTGGAGGTTCTGGCAGGGGACCTCAGCTACTCATATACCTTTGACCAAAGTACGGTCCTCTACTCTTTCTGGAAAGGTTGTCTTCTTCGACCAAGTCATAGAAACAATCATCAAAGTGTCCTGTGATAGATGACTGGATAAAGAAGTCGTGGTATGCTTACACAATAGAGTACTACTCAGTGATAAGAAAAGATGGCATACAGCTATTTATGACAACATGATGAATCTTGAAACCACCATATTAAGTGAAATGTTAGACTGAAAAAAATCAAGAAACATATGACCTCACTTATAGGTGGAATATGAGACTGAAAGCAACAAAGAAGCAAAAACTCATGGACACAGTCAATACTTTAATGGTTACCTGAGGTAAGGAGGAGGGTGTGGGGGAGAGGAAGGGGGCATCAAATATATGGTGATAGAAAGAGAACTGACTCTGGGTGATGAGCACACAATGCAAACACAGACGATGTAATGAAGAATTGCATACCTGGAACCTATGTAATTTTTACCAACCAATGTTACCCCAATACATTTAACAATTTAAAAAAATAAAATAAAATAAAATTGGACAGTAGAAAAGGAAGAATCAGTCATCTTGGGTCACTTTGAAATTTATATCTTTTTAGTGAAAATTAATATCTTAGAGTGTTTATCTTTTTTGAATAAAAATGCATGTATCTAGGCACAAGAATCTTAACTGTGGGTGTAGAATAATTGTAGAAGATTTGTTAATTTAAAAAAGAAAATTTCTTGTGAATAAAAATTAAATAAAATAAGCAGATGGTGGGCCAAAAGACATGTGGCCCATGATTTAAAAGATTAAAAAAAAATTTTAATATTTGAAAATGACAATCATAGATGAAAATATTTTCAGCTTTTATTGCCCTTGATTCAAGAAATGTTTGTTTAGTTTGTTATTTTCTGGAAAACATTTCATTTTATATGTCTCCAATATATAATATTTTATAAATTTGCAAAAATTTTTTGAATTCTGTCTAGCAAAGCATGACTTTTTTTATAAGTTGTAACTACCAAAGGTTTTGAAGAAAAGAATTCTTCAAAAAAGAATTCTCACACATATCACCTAAATTTGAGAATCGTTTTCAAATTAATTTTTATGGAAAATATGTTACACGAGGAAATATTTGTTAATAAGTTTTTATAGAATTGATTTCTGGTCTATTTTAAAATCTTTTCTAGAAAAGTGATCAATAAATTTTAAACTTCAGCTTTTAGAGCTTTTCAATTCCATACACTACTGAGTTATGTTTTATATCCTGGTCAGAAGCTGCATAAATATGTTTTAATTAAATAATGATAATATAAAATCTCTCTATATTGAAGTTGTAGAGATGAAATGACTCAATTGTAAATTAAAATTTTATTCAACATTTTTGCCAACAGATCATTTTTACAATTAACAAAATAAAATTTATATAACAGTACCATAATTCTAATGTGAACCATATCACTAGTATATGGGGACAATAAACCTTGTTTCTTCTACACTTATTTTGATCAATCCCATCCCAATAAATATTTCTCACTGAAATTTTACTTTTCTTTAAATATTGTTTTCTACAGTTCATTTCTATAGAATTACACAGCTATCTTTTCCATAGATTAGAAAGAATGGGTCTAACATTTTCCCAGTTCTATTTTTTAATTCTCTGTGGGAATTCTATTGTTACTCAATATTCCAGAGCTTCTTATGATGTTGGTCTACTAAAATCTAAATACTTTAAAGCTTTACTGATATTTAAAATGAATAATTTTGTGAATTCCTTAGCTATCGCAGAAAAACAAGGTGAAGGATTAGCATTTCAAATTTATATCAAAATGCCAATGGAAACCACTAGGCCTTCTCCAAACTCACCACTCTCCTTTAGTATGATTAAAGTAAGATAGCTGACCTGTGATTTCAGTTCTGTTTTCAGTTTTAGCAATATCTTAATTGGAAAATTGCAAAACAATGTTGTCAAGCGAGACTTCCAGGAGTACATCTGTTTCTAATGTACGGTACATAATTTAATGACGAGACACTTCAGTGGTCTACCCTTTGCAAATCTCAGTTAAATATGTCTGGAACAAGAAGACATCTTTAAATAGTAGGAACTTTTTTGGTACATTAATTTTCTCACACTCGGGAGCAGAAAATGTAATTCTAACTGTCACTTTATGTAAAGCTCTGTTTACTTTAAAATGCTATTTACAGCCTAAATGTCTTGTTCAAACTGATTAACTGTAGTGGTATTTAAAACTTTTATCAAACCTATTTATTATGGTTAATGTTTTTAGAATTTTTTTCTTTCCCTTCAGACTATGGTTTAGGAAATCAATCTAATTGGCAAAAACTGCAGAGGTCTGAAGGCAAAGTTGAAAAAGATAAACCAACAGTATTCGAGAAGAGACTGAAATTTAAAATGTAAGCCACAGTTGGTATAGAAATGGAAGTATAATTATAGAATGTAAACACTTCTCCAAGAGATTGGGAATGGAAAGCCAAAACCAGAACAGCCATACCCAGACCACAGGGTCCCAGTGGTTACTGAACAGTATCTTCACTTATGATTCAACTTGGTTAACCACACACTTGCTAAGTAGGTTGCTATACAACAAAATTTTTAAAGTGCATAAGATCTAATTATATGTGGTTAAATGTAGTTATCCTGTTTAGAACTTGTCAGCAGTATTCCAAAGAGATAACAAATGATGATAATCCTTCATTTTATCAAGAGGATAAGGGGAAAATATTTCACTAAATAAATATAAGTAGAACTTTTATTCAAATTATTAAAGTACTATTATCTTTCCCACTTTCAGTTATAGGGAGCTGGGACCCCAAAACAATCAACTTTACTCTTCATTTAGAATATCAAGTAACTCCTGCATTTAAGTTTCATACTATCCTATTTAAAGTTGAAAAATATGTCCCAGTGAGATCTTATTCTTTTTACAGTAGGTAATTGTGGAGTCAATAGGACTGTCCAGAATAATATAATGTAAAGAGTTTGAACAGAGCTTTAAGATTAAATGAATGACCTTTGTAATTGTGACATAATCTTACAAGATAAATGTTGAACTAAGTCTTGAGTCATTGAGGAATATCACAGTCAGAGGTTTCTCAAGAAATACTATGGAGGTGAAAGATGATTTGACATTAGAGATTTATTTTGTCTTTATTTCCTAATTCTTTTTCTAGATCTTCTATTTTGAAAACCATCAGAAAGATATTCTCCATATAGTGTTGCTTCTCAAATACCTGTTTACAAATAGTTTTTCTGTGGTCAGATCTTCCCCACCAATTTAATATTTTCATGGTTTTCTTTCCCTGACTCCCAACCACTATGTGCACAGAAAATACACACAAATTTTTAATAAATGAATAAATTCATAACTTAGAAACTTATTTTTTCTGAAAAAAAGCATAACATATTTTAATAAAATTTAAATTATTTTTGAATTACCTTATTTGGATGATTGTTATAAAGATGACTACATAAAATAAGACATGGCTATTAAATATATATTTTTTTATTTTATTGTTTAAAAGGAGGGAGACAGAGAGGGAAGGGCCTAGAGCAGTCTTGTTCTTGTACAGCATTAGTTGCGGTATGGCTTCATTCGAGGTGGATGTGGAGCTGTGTGGGGCAAGAACAGAACTGGGGGCCTCTTGCATGGGATGCAAGAACCTTCGCCAACAAGCCATCCTGGTGGTTATTAGTTGTGCTGCAGTTCAGCATATGGGGTTGCAAAGGCCAGGGCTAGGGATTAAACCCTGGACCTCACAACTGGGAGGCAAGTGCTCAGCCACTGAGCTATCCCAGAATCTCCACAACTATTAAATTTTGGTTGGCTATTTTTATTTCAAAACTCAACTCAACAGGTAATTACTGATTATCTATATATGTGTGTCAATTTTATAGTTTTTTAGAATAAATAAATGAAGATGACAAAAGGAATTTCTTGCCATATTTTGGTGGAGAGACAGAAAATAAACAATACATAAGAAACTATAGAATGGGCACACAAAAAAGATAAGTGGATGTACAAGAAAAAAAATGAAAAAGAAAACAGAATGGGGTTCAAGAATATAGGTTTAGAAAAGCAGGATGCAAGTTGCAGCATGAAACAAAGGGAGCAAAGTGAAATTCATAGAAAGATACATATTTTTTTAATGCTGGAGTTATCCAAATAAATATGTTTAGGGAAAGAACTTTCCAGATGGAGGGAATAGCAAGACCAATAGACAGAAGAAAAGAGAAGAAAATAGCAATTAGGAGTGAGGGCTTTCTGAGAAGTGCTGAATGACTGAAAGACAATCATAAGATGAGGTCTGAATGATTATAGGGAGTTGCAGGGCAGGGCATGTAGGGAATCTAAGCATCTTTAGGAACGGCAACTTTTTCTGAGTAAAGTGGGGAGACATTCCTAGGTATATAGAGCAGAAGTGTGAGTGATATAGTAAGTCTTACATTTTCAAAAGGACACTATGGTTGTTGTATTGAGAAGAAATAGCTGGGGAACAAGTGTAGACGTAAGGAGCCCAGTTGAGGGAGTATTGCAGCCATTTAGGTGAAAAATAATAGAGCCTCAGACCAGAGAGAAGGCTAACAAGACTGTGAGAAGTGGTCATGTATAGGATTTAGATTAAAGGCAAACCCAACAGCATTTTTAATGGACTAGATGTGGGCTCTGAGATGACTAGCAGGGGGTTGAAATGAACAACTAGGATGTAGTTGCCACCGAGTTGAAGAAAGCTGTGGCTAGTGTACTTTGGAAGGCACAGATAATAGGAGCCCTTTCTTGGATGTTTTCAATTTGAAATGTCTATTTGACATTTAAAACCACTTTGAAGTAAACAGCTGAAAACTGTTCTGGAGTTTTGTATACAAATTGGGCTAAAGGTATACATTTGGGTGTTATTAGCATGTAGATGGTATTTAATCCATGTATTACATAAAGTCTTCAAGGGAATGAGGGTAAGAAAAGAACAAGAGCCTCAAGGAGAAATACCATGAACACAGCAGTGAGAATTAAAGATATGAGGAGAAAGAGCAAAGAAATGGGAAAGAGTAACGGATAAGGAAGGAGAGAAAAGTGGACTGTGTGGTGACTTAGTAGTCCAATGAGGTTATAAGATTAAGGAAGATGGAGTGATCAGCACTGTTAAATATTTGTATGAGGTATGATAAAAAATGTTAATGTTTAAATAAAAAACTATTACTGTAAAAGATGTATTACCATTAATACCCCTCACAATACCCTCCTCACTTCAAACACACTTATCCCATTGTTCTTTTTTTATTAATTGTTAAATTTATTGGGTTGATTTTGATTGGTAAAAGTTACATACATTCCAGATGTACAATTTTACGTTACATCATCTATGTATTATGTTATGTGCTCACTACAGAGAATCAGTTCTCTTTCCATAATCATATATTTGAGGCCTCTCTCTCTTCTCCCATTGAAGTAGTTCTGAAAGTCCTCTTCTGTGAGTGTCTTTAGTTGGGCTGTTGTGGCTGCCTCAATGCCTTGAATCAATTCAAAACCTTTACTTTTCATGGTCGTTTGACTTTGGGGAACAGCCAGAAGTCACACAGTGCTGGATCTGGTGAATAAAGTGGATAAGGACACACCATAATACTTTTATTTGATAAAAATTGCTGTTCCAGAAGTGACCTGTTACTTTGAATTGATTCAGGACATTAAGGAAAATTCTTGTTTAAGATGAGAGAAATAGTAGCACAGAAATAATCAAGAAGAAACAGAAAAGTGCAAAAATTATCAAGAAGAGACAGAAATGTGGAAGCTGTGAGGAATAAGTACGATAGTCTCACTTTCTGCCCAGATGACAAACATTTATGATTTATCAAAGAACTTATACCTTCAGAGGGTGGTCATAATCTCTCTTCATCTTTCTTCACATGAATTCCAAACAAGTCATTAGTACTTGATTATAACTGAATATGAGAGTAAGTCCTCAAGCTATCTCTGGTGAAATATCTCACAGGCTTTTTTACATATGGTTTCTCTTTGTTTTGAATATGATTCACATTTTCTAAAGTATTTTGTATACTTCAAGAATAAGTTTTGAAAAATCTTGAGGTTCTTTTGATAGAAATTGAATAATGCTAAGTTTCAACATCAGGCAGATAGAAATTGTGAGAACAAGCAGTTGGTATACCTAATATCATGGACATGAGAAGTATAATTGGAGCTTGCAGTGGGAAATATCACATTTATCATATGCTTTATTTAAGGGGGGGGCGGCATCTTTGAGTCTACCGAACTATTCTTCCAGCTGCTAAATGTATTATATTAAATCAAAGATTTTGGCTAAGAGAAAGAATAGAGAGCTCACACCCTGTCTGTATTGTTAGTAATATTCACGAGACAAATGATGAGAAACTTTTCCACATATGACTTGTGATCCAAGAAAATCAAGGGGCAGCAACTTCATTGTAAAGACCTGACAAAATGGTTTTCTTTGATCAAGATAATAAACCAGATACTTAAATATGGTCTGGAAGAACTTAAGGCCGGGAGATGCTCAAATCCTCCCAGAGCCTGACATTCAGTCCAGCATCTTAAAAGAAATTATTCAAATACAAAGCAATTACCATGTGAATGGTGTTCCTGCACAATTTCTGCATATCCTGCCTTGCATTTTTATCAAGACAACAAACATAAACCAGCGTGAGAAAGCAGGTGCCTTTCCCCCCCCATATCTTTTGAACATCAGTATTTCCCAGCAGTTAACTGCATGTAATAATGGCCAGAGCACAGAAAGGTTTTGATTTGGATCCAAACTCTTCACCCAGAAGCAGCTTTTTGTTGTATATTTTAAGCTTGGAGCTTTTGATCTAGATTTCACTATAGGCAGATCATTTAAATAAGAAGGCACAAAGGTTGATTGAGGGGCAACTTCATAAGATGTTGGGAGTCTCAAAGAATATTTCAGCTCAGAGGGATTTCTTTTTTGGAGCCAAATTCAGATCCCACCCACTGAGTTAGAACGATTAATTATTAACCACAGACGTATTAAAATTACAAGATAACAGTTTGACAGTACATTACAAGGAGACTTAAAATTGTGATTACCTAACCTAATGATGATAAGATGGGACTGAATGGCAAATTACTGTGGCTTTCAATTGAAAATTTGAAAGCACAGTGCCCTGTTCACTTGTTACAGAGAACCGCTATTCATTCAGCAGTGCTCCTAACAGAAATAAACCCAGGGTCTGGTGTGGTGGCAGCTGAGATGTTAATTCACAAGACAGCAAGCAGGAGAAGCTGCTAAGTGGCACAGTGGGTTAATGACGCACGACAGTGTTTCACCACGGGAGACATATGGGTTGATTCTGGCATTGTTCACAAGTGAAAATTGGTTTACCAATCTTAGTTTGGTCTCTAGTGGACAGTTGTCCTTGTCCTAGACCTCCTCAGATGTTGTCCTAATTTTCGGCACAGGAGAGGCTCAAGTGTGGGGGAGCAAAGAGGGCTACTTATAATAGTGCAACTGGTTTGGCAGAGTCGGAGGAGGAAACGGGCTCAATATCCTCCTTCTTTTAATTCCATTCCCTGCCAGTATCTCATTTTCACAAGCATAAAAATTCACCCGGGACAGCAGAAGAAAGGCAATAAACAAGGCCAATTTCCTCTCTGATAAAACTACATCCCCAAAGAGCTAGGAGGGTTTAGCATTAATTTATTAAAAAGGGGATACTTGTTTGCAATCGGCCTTGTCCTCAGTAGAGAATCCATGAGAAGAAAAGCTTAAAAATAAGGAAATAATATAGTCAAAAACATGCATTTGCTAGAACAGTTATATAAGATATGCTTGTGTATAACACTTCTCACTATAATACTCATGTTAGTATCAAGGAATGTGTAAAATAATATATATAATTTTATAATGTATGTATATATTTTAGAAGAAAATATTTTGCACATCACAAAGAAGCCTTTCCTTTAAGTGAAAGACATGTATTTAATTTACCTCCCCATGGGGGGAAAAATCACCAGGAGTAAACACGTAAAATTACAAATAAAATAAAATGATGAAAGAAAAAGAAGTTTAATAATAAAAACTTTATATATAAGGAACTCAAAGGGGAAATAGGAGGAAATTATGGAAGTGACTAATGCTAATTATTTTCCTAATTAAGAAAATATCAAAAGCTATGGTAATACAAATGAATGTGTTGAGGGAAGAATAAAATGAAATATTTAGAAAATGAGTAAGGAGATATATCTATAACAAAAAAAGATGATTTAACATTTAATAAAAATTAGAGGCAAATATCCATGAAAGACTTTTAAAACTAATAAAAATGAAAAATAAAATGCTAAAATAGTCTTTGTGAATTTCAAGCTATTTATTTTCAACCTCTATATTATTTTATAAAATTATTTAACACAGTCTCATTAATTCTGCCTTCAAACAATCACTCTTTTTCAATCATAATTTTGTTTTTTTTACTTCTGATTTGAATAATGATTTATTAATTCATTATTAAAAGAGTACATTCAGAAGGCAAACACTTCAGACAGACTAACTCTATCGCAACATTAAAATTATTTTTGTTAAAGACTTATTTTTTATTGTTTTTTATAGAGACAGAGAGAGAGAGAAGGGGGAGGGACCAGAGCAGTCTCCATAGTTGCATGTCATCAGTTTTTCATATGGTATCATTTCACACAGGTGGGTGGGGGCTGTGTAGGACTGGAACTGGGCTGGGGGCCTCCAACAAGGGAGGCAAGCCCCTCAAGCCAGAGGCCAAACTATGGGTGAGAAACAAATTGAGGGCCTCCTGCATGGGAAGCACACCCAAGTTCAGAATATGGGTCCACATGGGTCAGGGCCAGGATTCGATCCTTGGTCTGTGGGGCTGCAAAGCAAGCATTTAACCCACTGAGACATCCCAACTTCCCCTACAATAAAATTCTCAAGAAGAAGAAGAAGAAGGAAGAGGAGGAGGAGAAAGAAGGAGGAAGAAGGAGGAAGGAAGAGGAAGGAAGAGGAGGATGAAGAAGGAGAAGAAGGAGAAGGAGAAGAAGAAGAAGAAGAAGAAGAAGAAGAAGAAGAAGAAGAAGAAGAAGAAGAAGAAGAAGACTTTAATATACAGAGAAATAAAGATACTAGAAAACCAGAACATGTTTTTCTGTCTATTCTGCTAGAGTCTCTCATCATTCACAACTATCTGGGGCACTGGCAATGATTCATGGTCCAACTTGTGTCCACTCTAGTGCTACGCTTGATTTTAGGAAGACAGAAGTGAGCCATGGTGAAGACCACAAGTTTTGTTATTCAAAATGTTCTCTCTCAAGGACGTGACAACACAACACCGTAAGACCAACTATCTGAAAGTAGCTGCTATTTTGAGGATTCAGCTGAACATTCTTCTGTGAGATTTAATCATTAACAACAGTGTCATTTACTTACACAATGCAAGGGAAATTCTGTAGTGTGGAACTGCCCATCTCTTTTGTTCACCTAACATATTTACTTTATTTGGGGCTTCTTGTCTTCATCAAGAGCAATAACAATTACCATTTGATTTTTCTAGATTCTCTATCTATTTTTACTGGTCTGTCTTGTGCCCCATACTTTTACAAAAGTTCTAAAGACCAGTAAACTTGCTTTCTCTGTTTATAATCTCGCCTTTACTAAATTCATTTAAGAGAATAAAATTTCAGATTTCTCATAGTATTAGTATCTCTGTCAAGTAAAATTAAGCATTGAAGAAATATACTAGACAAAGTTGAGACTAGAATATTTCTAAAAATAAAGATAATCTATTAACTAACAAATGGATCAAGGTGGTTTGATAAGATTTCAGATATAAGAAAAGTTATAAATACTACATAAACAAAAACTATAGAGGAGGCCAATGATCAAAATCAAGAACTAATTTAATTAGAGAGAGGCAAATAGGAAGACTCAAAACATTTATAGGAGAGGGATTTAATATAATATGAAACATGGCACTCCATTTGTCTGTGAAATCACAGAATCATAGACTAGAGAATTGTGTAACTAGAATATTCTTTGAGTACTACTCATCTCAAACTATTTAGGCACCAAGGAGTTATGTAGGGTAGGGAAAGAATATAGCCAGCAGGCAAACAATTTGGTTCAGATAGGATAATCAAATAGAAGATGAGAAATTTATAAACATTGCATTAAAGTAGAAACAGAAGAAAAAATCAAATTCAAAATTACTTATTTGAACAAATAGTTTCTTTTCTAGTAACTGTGATTTATAAACGTGGTAGAATAGTCCACATTTTCCTTTCCTTGAAATTTGGGCTAGTTCTCTCTAAAATCAGTCAGTTCCATGAAGCAAACACTATTATTGACTTCCAACAAGACTCATTCACTCATGGTTGATTTGTTCCCTAATTCCCACTGCTGTTTCTATATACACAGCAAGTTTCCAAACTAGTTTTCAAAATCCTGTTCATACATTACCATCACTCCCTCTTTGGTTGCTTCTACTCTCTCAACCAATTCAAATCTAATCCATTTGTATTCCCTTCCTAGAAAGCCTTCATCAACACATTTGGTCCATAGTGGTCTCCTCTTCTTAGAACAAATATTTCATTAGGAATTACAAAGCAGCCCAAATTCTGCCTTAGAGTTTCTTATCTGATTTTTATATGGTTATGAATTCTTTGCGTGTCTGTTTAGACTCCTCAAATAAATGTTAAAATTAAGAATATGATATGTATGACAGAATAGTTTTTTTTTAATTTCTGGATATGTACTTTATTTGTTTATTCATTTATTTTATTGGTTTTGACAGAGAGAGAGAGAGAGAACCAAACTGAGGGAACTCCCCAGCTCAGCACATGGGTCCGCACAAGCCAGGATTCGATCCTCGGTCCCCGGCACTGCAAAGTGAGCGCTCAACCCACTGAGCCATCCCGGCTTCCCCCCATAATAGTTTTTTTTTTAAGATTTATTTTTATTGTTTTTTTAGACAGAGAGAGAGACAGAGAGAAGGGGGAGGGCCCAGGGCAGTCTCCATAGTTGACAGCAATAGTTTTCCATATAGTTTCACTCCACCGGTGGGTACAGAGCTGCACATGGCAGAAACTGGGCTGGGAGCCTCCTGAATAGGCCCTGGCAAGAACTGAACTGGGGGTACAACCCAGTTCAGCATATGGGTTTGCATGGGCCAGGGCCAAGGTTCGATCCTTGGGCTCTGGGACTGCAAAGCGAGCGCATAACCCACTGAACCATCCCAGTTTCCCCAGAATAGTTTTAAAATAAACATTTTGAGATACAGTGGTACCTTGCTACTCATCATTAATTGGTCTGGGAGGTACAATGAGTACCAAACAAATGATGAATATGGGACAAAATTTTCATGTCAAAATGCATTAAGTACCAAATTTAATGAGTTTCAAAGTAGTCAAATACCAAGGCATAACTGTATTTGTCTTTTGACTCATACACATTTAATTTAATACTATACCAGGATACCTAGCATACTACCTTTCCTAGAAGAATAGCTTAATAAAGCTATGTTTGAATGAATCCTCACCATAAATTAACTACAACTTCTCTTTCTCTGTTAAAAGGTTATCTTCCCCAATTCTAATAAGATTTTTAAAACCATCATAAAATTTAAATGGAGCACAAAGCAGAATCATTTAATTCTCTATTATTAATCTGATAATGACAACTTTTAAAAGTATTATTTCAAGTGCAATTTTGGATTCTTTCAAAATAAATTGTGCCAACTATGAAATTCTTTAACCATCCCCCACAAACAACATTCCTCTATGAAGAATAAGAGTAGTTTTTATTTTATTTTAGTGGAAGTAGAATGCCCAATTAAAAACATTTATGCATCAATTGTACTTGGACAGACAATATGACCTAAATACATGTACTGTATATACAAATTTAGATGATCTGAAACACTACCTGTTAAAAACCTGTAGATACAAATTTGTGAGACTTTGTTTCATCTGCATTTTTCTGGTGCAAGTAATTTTGAATAAAAGGCATCCATAAATAGAGAAGTTATTCATAGAATGATAATTTTGCTAGAATAAAATAATATTTAAAGAAATATATATTCATTTTCTGTGTTTTTGTCATATACTAATGTTGAAAACTGAATGAAATCAGGCAAATTACTATTTGCTTCTCTACCTTCTCTTATGTGGTTTAGAATCATTTAGTTTATTTCACCTGAAATGCAGGAGAGTCACTCTCTCATCACATGCCTAGATTTTGATGGGGTACTAACTCTTTTTGTGTCAACCTTCAATGCCGCTCCTTCAATGGTAATCTTACAAGTTTTAACCTCATATTTCCCCACAAGAAATGAAAGAGAGAGAGAGAGAGAGAGAGAGAGAGAGAGAGAGAGAGAGAGAGAGAAATAGAAGGAAGAAAGGGAAAAACTCAAAGATGAGAGGGGTGGCCACTAGTGACAACACATTCTGGGAGATAGATCCACAGTGCAGTAGAGTTCGGAGTAGTAGACAGTAGCCTGAGGACACATAATTCTGTCCATGAGCAAGCACCTGGTCTGAATGGATTTCTTGAAGAATCTGTTGTCATAAACAGAAACAGCAGTAACAGCAATAAAGTGAACTATAAAATTTCTGCAAAACAAAGAAAAATAAATATTATCTGACAAAATTTTCTATAGCCAACATTACTCACCAGTGTACTGTGGCAGACCTGGATGCCTCAGACTACTAGTGGCTGAAATTTCTTCTCAGCTCTCAGGGTAACCAGGCTGAGCCTGAGGTAGCTGGAATCTACATCGCTGTTGAATCAGTTTGTTCTGGTATGCCTTTAAATGTCCATTTTTTATGTGTATGAAAAATGATGCCAGAAAACATCAAAAGAAAATGTCAGAACATTATTTACCATCATGAGTAGTATTCAAGTTGACACGCTTCTATGAAAAAAGCAGAAATTGGCAAGTTTTTAAATATCTATATTTGGTCATGTTATCCTAAATTTAAATATAAAGTTTCTGAATCAAAGCAGTTTATTATAACTTATAGTAATAACTGCATCACTGCATACACTCCTAAAATTTCCCCCCTTTGGGGTCATGCATGAGACCTATATGGATAGGCTGGTATGGATAGGTATCATAGAACAGGAGAGGAGCCCTGAAATTAGGAATTAGGGTGTTAATATTTAAGCAGTCAAGTTGACGTCTTTTCCTCTGAGAAAAGAAAATAAACTAATCTCCCTAATGTAAAGAAATTCTCCTTGAGTAGAGAAGGGGAAGATCCTGGGGTATGTAAATAAATGTCTTTAGATAATCTATAAGACAAATGTCTCTAGGTTTACATCTCTTTGACTGTACACAAGGCTCATGTGTTCCCCGCCTTTGGAATGTAAATATATACTTTGGGGATGTACATCTCTCTAAAGTTATCACTCTTTTCATTTTTAAAAAAGATTTATTTTATTATTTATGACAGAGACAGAAAGAGACAGAGACAGAGAGAATGGGGAGGGCCCAGAGCTCCATAGTTGTATGTCATCAGTTTTTGACATGGTTTTATTCCATGCAGGTGGGCAGGGGCCATGCATGATGAGAACTAGGCCTCTTGCATGGGAGACATGTGCCGTCAAGCCAGAAGTGAGCCGGGGAGCAAGAACTGAACTGGGAGCCTCCCACATGGAAATCACACCCAGTTCAGCATATGGGTCCACATGGGCCCAAGCCAGGATTTGACCCTTGGTCCCCAAGACTGAAAAGAGAGTGCTTAACCCACTGAGCCATCCAGGCTCCCCCCAGTATCTTTTCAAACAGCTTCATCTTCCAAGATTTGTTCATTAACCCAAGTTTCAGTTTTCCTTGGTCAGAGGGCCATAATTTTGCACAAACATTAAAATATTCATATTGTTTTCTGGCAAAAGTAAAATAATAAATAGATTAAAATTTAAAAAAGATATCAGAATGCAATAAAAGATGGATGACAAAATCTGAATGGTAAATAACTAAATTTTTACTGAAAAAATTAACCTTAACAAGAAAACCTATAGTACACAACCAAATCTTTGTAAATCAAATTAGACATGTTGGATTGACTATGTGAATGTAGCCAATATAATAAAAAAATAAATAAAAGCAATGAAAGAAAACATAAAAGATATGGGGAACAAACAATGGTAATCTTACTCAAGCATTACAAAGAGTTCTGAAGTGTAAATTAGACATGTTAAAATGGAAACATAAATACCAAGAACATGATAAAGTAAAATTTGAAGAGCTGAAAT
Source organism: Craseonycteris thonglongyai (assembly GCA_004027555.1). Classification (NCBI taxonomy): domain Eukaryota; kingdom Metazoa; phylum Chordata; class Mammalia; order Chiroptera; family Craseonycteridae; genus Craseonycteris; species Craseonycteris thonglongyai. The sequence continues at coordinate 28,110 of PVKE010017334.1, forward strand.
AAGACTTTCATATACACAAAGAAATAGTTCTATCTATATTCCAAAATCTAAAATAAAAGATAAATCTGCTTATAGAGATAAATGGGCACAAGCACAAAATTAAATTATAAATCTAAATGAAAAATCAAATAAGCAGATAATAACAACTGTTGTAGAGAATATGGAGAAATTGGAATCCTTATATCTTACTGCATGGAATGTAAAGTGGTGCAGATGCTGTGGAAAATAATTTGGCAGTTCTTCAAAAGATTAACATAGTTAACATATGACCTAGTAATTCTATTCTTAGGCATATACCTGAGAGAACTGAAAATACCGTATGTCTACACAAAAACTTGTACATAGTGTTCATAGTAGCATTATTGATAATAACCCAAAAGTGAAAATGACCCAAATGTGCATCAACTGATTCATGGATAAAATGTGGTACATTCATACAAAGGAATCTTATTCAGTCATAAAAAAATTAAGTACTGGTTCATGTTACAACATGAATGAACCTTGAAAACATGACAAGTGGAATAAAAAAACAGTCACAAAAGACAAAAAATTATATGATTTTATTTACATTAAATGTCCAGAATAGAAAAATCCATAGATACAGAAAGAAGATTAATAGTTGTTCTGTGGCTGGGGGTGGTTAGTGGGCAATGGGCTGTGACTATTTACATGTATGGTTTCTTTTGGAGATGATAAAAATGTTCTGAAATTAATTGTGGCTATGGTTGTACAACACTATGAAAACTATTCAATTGTGCATTTTAAATGGGTGAATTGTATGGTATGTGAATTATATCTCAATAAAAATGAAAAACAGAAGAGAAAAATAAGTAAATTTTATGTGAAGCAGGGATAAAACAAAGATAACCATTAATTAAATCAATGTTTTCAGAGTGGCTACCATGTTTGAAGAGTTTTGACATAAAGTACACAGTGCTTCTCTCCAGGAAACTCATTCAGATGTGGGATTCAGACCATTAAATAGACAAGGACACGACAATGGATAAGTGTGAGAAGTGGGGAAATAAGAGAAGGAGCAATTTCAGTATAGGTTTGGAGAAACAGTCGGAAATTGCTGATTCTAGAAGAATGAGTTTGAGTAAGTCAGATAAAAACTAGGAAAAAATGTTGCAGTGTGGCGTGGAAGCAGGATGGTTGAAAGGGGGTTTTCCTACCAAACAAAAGCAGAATCCTACAAGTGAGAAAAATTATCATATGTGCCAGTGGTTTAATTACAGGTTTCAATTAAGGCAGATTCAAGACACAAAGCTGTATAGGCAAGATCCTGCAAATGCTTATATGGTAGTTAAAAACAACTATATATATATATATATATATATATATATATATATATATATATATATATATATATATATATATATGGTATTCTACTCTTATAACAAGAATGGTGGTTGAAAGATTTTAAGCAGAAGAGTGATCTGTGAGAAATTTTTATTTCAGTACTTCTGTGGTTCAAATCCTCACCCTCCCATTTGACCTTAGATATGAAATATATTTATTTTATCTATGTCTCAGTTTCCTTATCTATATACTAGAGATCATAATAATATTTAAAGCTGTTGTAAGGATTAAGTGAAAAATCTTTCAAAAGTTCCTGAAACAGTAAATACTCTACAAATTGCTCTTATTACTAAAGGATTATAAACAGAGAGAAGACATGACAAAATTTTAGATAGTTCTTCCTGGCAGTGTTAGGAAGTAAATTCAGAGAAATGTTAATCTGGAGACGAAGAGAACAAGAAGCTGCTGTACAACAATCCGAGTAAGAGGCGAAGATCCCTTGAAATAGAGTACTAGAAAGTAGAAATAGATGTACTCAAACTATATTTAGGATGAAGATTTGATAGACACAGTGATTAAATAAATATGAGGATGAAGTGATTGCACCCTACACTTTTGTGCAGCATTGAAAAGGGAACTCAATAACTAAACTAATGATAATCTGTATTGTTTCTCATTTTATTTATTTTTTTCTTTCTCCATTCATTCCATTAGTTGTCTTTTCCCCTCATTATATTACCAGTGCCTAACATAGTACATAAAAATAGCAGACAGTTTCTAACTATGTTGAATACTTCATTTGTGTGGTAAAATGATTAATTCAGTTCTGGGCATAAGTTTGACTTTGATTTTGAAGTGCAAGATAGTCATCTGGACCACAGATTTATTTCAAAATTTAAGTTGTTGGAGTGGGCATGGTTACCAAGGAGATGATATACAGAGAGAATAGAGCAGAGTTGAGGATAGAACCCTGAGGAACATGAACATGTAAAGGAAAAAGAGCCTTGAAAATATTCGTTAAAAAATGTCCAGAGAATTGAAACAAAAAAAAAACACAAAGAAATTTGTAATGGCCAAAAAATGTTAAAAAATAGTCTGTTAAGATGAAGATGGTGAAAGAATACTAACTATTATTTAAAGCAGTTTAGTAGTAATAACAGGTTGTTAAGATGTCAAATATAATAAATATTGACTGAAAATGTTCATATGAAGTAGCTTGAGACACAAGCTAGATTGGGGCTTTTTAAGGAATAATCCTGAAATGGTGACAATAAAATTTAATTTTTCAAAAGTAGGCTATTAAGAAATAGGTAAATAGGGGAAAGCCGGGACGGCTCAGCGGGTTGAGCGCTCGCTTTGAGGCCACGAGGACCGAGGATCGAATCCCGGCTCCGGCCCAGGCAGGACCCACATGCTGAACTGGGGAGTTCCCACAGTTCGGTTCTCTAACTGTCTCTGTCTCTGTCTCTCTCTCTATCTGTCAAAAAGTAAAATAGAAATAACTATGCAC
>PVKE010017335.1:0-30891 GCA_004027555.1 Craseonycteris thonglongyai
ATGATCAAGTCTTCAGGGGCCAGACTGCCCTGCTCTGGTGGCACATTAGAGGGATCAATGATAACCAAAGGAACTGCACTGAATCTCCATTTCCTGACCCTACATTAGCTGCTTCTCTGCATCTACGGGATTTGATGGGAACCTCTAAGGTGCATGTCCGGGGGCATACATCTGAGTGCACCTGGGACTGGATTTTTAGGAGGCATATGATCTCTGTTTTAGGCCACTGCTAGAGAAGAAATTCATTTATTATGTATCATGGTCCCAGCCCTGACTGCATTCTGCCCAGGGCTCCGACTTCTGGAAGATTTGATGTAGAAAAAACAAGAGAGGTGTACAAACTAAAGGGTGGAGGGAAAGAACTATAGCAGACTCTCCAATAACCGGAGCTCAAGCAACCAGCACTTTCAAGCAACTGGCATCTGGCTGGTTGTTTGATAATTTGCTGGTTGCTTGAGAGTGCTGGTTGCTTGAGTTCTGGTTAACAAAGAATCTACTTAAATTTATCTAGCATATACCAATTCCCATGAGAGTCTACTGTATGTCAGACTCTCTTTATTACACAAAAATGTTTAATTTCAGAAAAAACAGGAAGTCTTCATTCTAATTGTTTATTTCCAATCATTAAAAACAGAAGGTGTAGAGTGTTCATCTAAGGAGATAAAGAAAGTCACAGAATATGAATGAATGGAGTCAGCCAAGACCTAAGTTTCATGGCTTCTAAGTAGTGGATTCGAATTCCCCTTCCACACTGTCTTTCTTCCTTTTCCCTCCGGGTCAGAACATACAACATAAGCTACAGAGAGAACTGTGACAGACATAATGAGCTCCACACCTTCAGAAAGTAAAAGTGCATCTAAAAAGACTCACTTTCTCCTCAGCTAGAGACCTCAGAACCAAGCCAGCACTCCTGAGCTGTGAGATGCCAGGTGGGAGTGGCAGGGTCAGGAGGATATTGACAGGAGGAAGCTGCCCCTCTCACAGAGACCGCCATCCTCATCATTTTCCTAATAAGGCTGTGCACACACCTCCTAGGACTATCATTGCCATGACAACAGCAGAACTTGAGGGTGAGCAGGTTAGTGGAACGGCATGCTTTCTAAATTCTCCAACAAGGCCTGAGGCTGTACTTGCTCATAAAGTGGAAAAATTCACGTTGGCAGTTCTTCATGGATTCCCAAAAACGTAAGGATCATTACTTCTTTCTGGGGGAAAGAGTCAGAGAGGAAGTGTCCATGGAGGCCCTTGGAGGGGAGTTGATTTTGTCAGAGGGATAGGAATCCCCAAAGACAAATATGAGCCTGAACCTCCTTTTATAACTAGGACATGTAAACTGTGCCCATTTTCCACAGACCAAAGAGATGTGGCAAACCAGGGCAAAAACATCCCCCAAGGACACAAAAATAGACAAGCACTTTAAAAAACCTCTTTTGTATAATAGAACCTTCCCGCAGAGACTACTCACAACAACTTAGACCTACATTCTGAAGCTGAAGGATATAGACTCATACCTTGAAAAATCATAAAAATAGCTACCATTTACTAAACATTATTCTCTGGGCTCTCTAGTATGTGCATACTATCTCATTTAATTCTTGCAACAACTCTATAAGGTACACACTGCTATCATCTCCATTTGACAAAGAAGCTGGGAATCAGAAAAGTTAAGTAACGGTACCAGGGACACACAACTGCTGAGTGGCAGAGCTAGACCCCAAAGCAGAGTTACCCTGACGCAGAGCCCGAGCTCTCAGTGCCTCTCTCTGTGACATGGGGAAAGGCTTCCTGCTTCTTGCAAGAATCATAAACAAGTGCTTCCTTGCATGGTTTCTGAGCCTGCAAAGACATCAGACAACCTCAGGAATATTTACTCTTGACTATCTACACCAGCTCTTAAACTTTAAGGTACGTCAGGATCACATGAAGAGCTTGTAAGACACAGATGGCCGGGCCCCACCCTGAGAATTTCTGGTTCTGCCGTTACGATCAGCGTTGCTGTGCCAGGCACCATCCTTTGAGAACCACTGCCTCGTCACTCTACACTAAGGTTTGCTAACTAAGCCTCATTGCCTTAGTTGCCTCACCTACCTAATTAATCTTTCACTGTTCAGTCCGGGATCCCCTAGAGTGTTGCCTGACAAGCTATATTATCTTTGGCAGTGCTGTTTGGGAATTCCCTGAGCTCTTTTAAAAATAGTGAATAGCTCCCTCTCCAAAAATAATTTTACTGTTGCCTTAGGTAAGTCCTGAGATTCCATGAAATGTAGTTAAGAGGTGTCTGGATGAACCAATGGGAGACAGCAAAGCAGCCTGGCACCCTGAAGCCAGGCAGTCTTCTTATAACCTCTATGGATTCCCTCTAGGAACTGGTCACACAAAGGCTACTCATTAAAACCTCTTCAGAGCATTCATATGGAGAAAGTTGAGTTGTAAATGTGACAGATTGGGGAAGCTAGCATGGCTCAGTGGGTTAAGCGCTCGCTTTGCAGCCCTGGAGCGAGAGGATCGAAGCCCAGGCCCGGCCCATACGAACCCATATACTGAACTGGGGTGTGCCCTCAGTTCAGTTCTTGCCAGGGCCTATGCGGGAGGCTCCAGGCCCAGTTCCTGCCCTGCACAGCCCTGCGCCCACCTGTGGAGTGAAACCATATGGAAAACTAATGCTGTCAATAATGGAGACTGTTCTGGACCCTCCCCCTTCTCTATCTTTCTCTGTCTGTCTCTCTCTTTGTCAAAAAACAATCAAAATAAATCTTTAAAATGTGACAGACTGGCCCTTTAATGCCCCTCTCCCCAAAACACATTCCCTCTAGCTGCAGAAGAGGCTGTAACTGTATGTCCTGCACTTCCTATTTAGCTCATTTTCTTTCTCTGCTCAGTCTCACAGGAAGCTGCTAAAGAAGTAAGAAGTGGGTCGTTCAGGTCACACTGAAGAGAGTTTGGGGAAAGAAGCTAGTAATCAGGATTAATGGATTTAATGCCTAACTGGTTTATCCTGCAGGAAACATCACCTGGTGATGTCCCCATGGATCCCTTCAGAGCATGGCCCCTTATGTTAGGCTTTTGTGGACTGTAAAATAAATGAACAGTTTAGTGACAAAGCAAAAGAATCCATCCATGGAGGAAAAACAACTGCAAGGAAAACATGTGAATGAGGATACTGCACTGCAGGGCCCCCTCCCTTTATGCCCACAATGGCAGCTGTACTGGGGGCCGGTATGAGAAGCTGCTGGCTCAGGAGAAGGTTGCAGACACAAGCATAAGGAGACTCAGGCACCAAGAGGAAGCCTTTTGGAAGCAACTGCACCTTCATCATGAAGCACTAAGGGAAACAACCGGTGAAAGGCAGGCTCTACTTGGGACAGGAAACAACCACGTTTGCTGAAGCATTTTCCTTTTCTCCAGGCAGAAGTAATAAATCCTCATTTCATCTTCAAGAGGGCAGCTGAAAGGTGACTGGGCTAAATAGATGTCACGATGCTCCCAAAACCTTAGAGGGTCCATATCCGGACCTAGAAGTGCGAACTAGTGAATTCTGGCCACCCAGTAGGTTATCAGCCAAGGACACATCAGAGATTTCACAAAAGTATTCCAGCCAAAAAAAAAAAAAATAGAAGTAAAAAGATGAGACATTTATTAATATTATATATGAGGGCTGTCTGGAAAATAATCCAGCCATTGTCAATATAACAAGAACGGTTACATGGCTGGACACTTTCGGGACAGCCCTTGCATATTCAGCACCTGCTTTAGTTATGGTAACTTGATAAGATAGATGTTACTATTTACCCAACTGACAGATGATGTGATTAAGAAAACAGGAATTTAAGCAATTTGCTTATGCTCACCCAGCAAGTAGGTTTGGAATTATAATGCAATTCAAAGCTGACTCCAAATCATAATCTTAATCTTTTTGCCAGATTCCCTCCAGTTCAGAATGTATTTTGAGTCCTAAAGCCTAAAAGTACCAAAAGGACAGAACAGAAGGCAGAGGGCATCTCTTTAACTTCATGTCATTGGTATGAAGGTGTGTTGAAAACTATGGTTGGGTCACCCATGGAGTAATTGGCAGATGTAAGCTCTATCCACCTCAGTCCCTGAGGATTGTGACTCATGGGTCCTGGAGGGAAGGGATTATACTCATACAAGAGGGGTTAGGAGAAACCTGGGCCAGATGCAAATAAAATCATCAGTAGACAATGCCTATGAATATACACCAATCAGCATCATCAGTGAAAGGGAGAATGTATTCAAAGTTAGTTCTTGGCTCACCAGACTTACTAGCCTCTAGGACAGGGGTGGCAAACCTTTTGGCGATTGAGTGCCAAAGTTTATAAAATAAGAGAATACTCGCTCGCTTCGCATGCCAACCCATCGAGTGAGATAGAGGTATAGATTATTTTTATGTCTATAAGAGCATAAACAATAATTTTTTTAATGGTATTCACAGCTCCGCGTGCCGAAATAATTGCTCCGCGTGCCACTTTGGGCATGCGTGCCATAGGTTTGCCACCCCAGCTCTAGGAGGTGAACAAGAAAAGCCCTGACATAAAGGCAGATATCAGGGCGCAATTCATGGGCTGCTTTGCTTGGGTGGTTCTCACCTTTCCAGATGAGTCCCCATCCCGCGATACTTGGCAATAAACCCACTTTCTCCTCCACCACTTCTTCAAGCCATCACTGGCATTGGGGTGGCAGATTTGTCAATGAACTAGTTTATGTTCTTCCCTATGCCATCTGGCAATATTAGCCCTCTAATGAATTACTTTAACTTGTGCATTTGTTTTTTTGACAAATGTGACTTTTAGCTGAATTATGCAACATTCATAAATAGCAAATGCTGGCTGATTAGAATCAGCGAAAGCCCTTAGAGTTGCCAGCAAAAAACGGGCCCTTAGCCGTGCATGTTAGCCTAGTCATTTGAAAGGCACCTGATTATTTTTGGAAAGTACTTTTTATACACACTCTTATTTCATATGTTATGTACGTGTGTATGTATTTGAATTTGTATGGATTCTTGCAAGCCAGCCGTGCTCTGAATATAAGTGCTATATACACTTGGATTTGGAGCTGGTCACGCTTGGGTCTGAATCCTACTCTGCCCCTTATAAATTGCATGAACCTGGGTATGTTTCTTAACTTCTCTATGTCTCTAGTTTCTCATCTATAAAATAGATATAATAAATCTCTTGCAAGATTGTCATGAGGAATAAATGAGATCATGCATGTAATATGCTTGGCATATACATATGTCTGGGTATATTGTGGCTCAATAATTTGTAACTTTATTATCATCATCATAATGTTCTAATCATAGAGGATTAGGGTAGACACCATTTTCAGTCTTCACCATCCTTCCTTTCTAAAAACTGCCACAGGGATGAGCCTCCAAAGCCTTACATTTATGATATGACACTGTTTTAGTGATTGGGCAAGAATAAGAAAATTAAGGAAATGTGACTTAAAGCAATTTTTCTGTGTTCATCCAGCCATTGGGTTCTTGACTCAACCTGGCAGATTCTTTTTCCTGAACAACTGAATTAGGGATTGGTCCTCTAAACTAAGAGACTGAGACCATCATGTTTGGCCAAATGCATGTCAAGGTCAGTCTGCAGAATGATAGAGAATGTGGAATGCAACAGATCTGACCATCAAAATCAGATAGTGGCGCCTTGGTTCTGATAACTTTCCACTTCCATGAGAAACACTCTTTCTTTCTTTATTGCTATCTATCTATCTATCTATCTATCTATCTATCTATCTATCTATCTATCTATCTATCTATCTATCATCTATCTATATCCCTCCCTTTCTTCCACCCTCCTTCCTTTCCTTACTCCCTTTTGTTCACTACTTTGAATGGGTTTCCTTTGTCTGCAACCAAAAGACCTTTCCTAACAGTGTTATTTCTCTGCATAAGGCCACAAAATCTCTATGAAACTAGGAGAAATGAAGCATTTGAAAATTACCTAGTTATTTTAGAAAATAACTTTACATACACATACATACTCTTTTATATCATCTGTTTTCAACTCTTGAAGGACATTAAGTAGAAAACCGAAATAATCATGTATGTAAGGAAGTCATGCATGTAATGGGAAGAAAGAATAAAAATAAAGCAATTAGCATTCTTGGTCTTACAAAAACAGGCCATCTGATTGTTTTTCTGAACCCAAGCAAGAAACGAGGGACCCTGGGTCTTTACCTGGTGTCGCACTGGATACTGTTGGCCACTGCTGGTCAGGCCCTCCTGGACCAGCCCGTAGGATGCCAGCCTCCTCCAGGTGCACAGAGCTGAGTAAACACATAGAGCCAAATGATGGTTAGACACGTAAATGCCCTTCCTTCCACCCTCTCAGAAAATGCTTACATCTCTGGAGGAAAGGCTGCAGCTAACACACTCTACTCATGCTCAAACAGAAGCAATTACTGCTGAGCAGTCACCTTGTATAAACAGCAAAAGCACTGCTGATGTGCTGCTGGCTATATCATTCAGGCAATAAACATGTTTTATCTTTTTGGCAATTCTGGTTTTCATTAATGCTATGGTATTCATTTAATCTAATTGGAAGCCCATCAGAGGGCTAATACCATTTTAACATCTTGATGCTGAAGCACGTGATAGCTTATTCTCAAAACCCCAAGTCTCTCTTGCCAATTCTCTTGTTTCTGATTTCTCTAAGGCAAAGAAGAAAACACACGAAATTGCCTGCTGATAACTGTAGTACTATTTCAATTAATTCTTAACCTTATTTTTGACACCCCTCCCCCACCCCCTACATTTCCTGGAACTAGAGGAAGCTTAAAACCACTACTCACGGGCATCCCAGTTCAAAAGAGATCAATCCAGCATGAAAAATGGTAGTGGGTGAGACTTGAACTGGGAGATGATTAGAGGCAAGTAGAGATAGAACATAAACCATTCCAGGGTGGAGGGAGTATCATAGTCATTTGTGTTATGTCTAATGCTAGCACATAGCAGACTCAAATATTTGTTGGATTAACAAAGGAAGGAAGGAAGGAACAAATGGAACTTTAAGAGTAAATATCATCCAAGAAAAGCCTCACCAAAATTAGAGAACTCTTAAAGTAGACCTTGGTTCATCTTGCAAATTAAGTTACTAATATAAAACTTATACTACCACCTGGATAGGGTTTTATGAGGCAACAGAGCAGGGAAAATTGAATTATTGTGGGGGAAGGTCATCTCTAAGTTCAATATTCTCTTACTCTTTGGAAATTCAATCACTAAGCTCTGCCCTATTGCTATTCCTCCCTTCTTCTATACCCTAGAGCACGGGTGGCAAACCTTCTGGCGACTGAGTGCCAAAGTTTATGAAATAAGAGTATACTCGCTCGACTCGCATGACAACCCATTGAGTGAGATAGAGGTATCAATTATTTTTATGTCTATAAGAGCATAAACAATAATTTTTAAAATGGTATTCACAGCTCCGCGTGCCGAAATAATTGCTCCACGTGCCACTTTGGGCACGCGTGCCATAGGTCCGCCACACCCGCCCTAGATTCTTTTCTTTTTTTCAAATATTAGTAAGCTTCAGGTGTTCCTGGATCCTACTAGCAAATTATATGGGCTCAATCAGATTAATTCTGAGGATGTAACTACTCTAGAACCAGCTCAGCTCAAAGCAGAATTTTCAAAGGAACAGTGACATGATGTCTGAGGCTGGAAAGGCCAAGAATCCAAGCACATGTATAAAAAATATGAGTATTTAAGTTCATAACTCTAATATATAGTCAGTATTCTACTTTGTAATGAATAAATTACATTTTACTTCAATTTTTATTTCATTTCTTATCCTACTTAATTCTCAGACTATCTTAGTTTAAAACCTGGATAGGAGCATAATATTTGTCTTGTTTTTATCCATTTGAAAATAAGATAAGGAAAGTGATATATTTTAGTATTTTATTTTAAATGTAGCTTTTAAGTTACATCTCATTATTTTGGTACTTTTCAGTAAAGCACTAATTCAACTGGGAAAGAGCTGGTATCATAAACCATGGTTTCTCTTATTGTGTCCCACTACAGTACTCAGATGCAGGCAAAAGCATAAGCTGGTCTCTAACACACATAAAGAATCCTTCTGATGATACCTAGTATTCTGGCACCGGCATAAATGTTTCTGGCCTAAAATTATGACCCAAGTTTTAATGTGACATCTTACTAAGCCAAATGTGATCTCCAGCCCTTCAATGTTTACTTCTCATTCAGAAATAGCAGCCATTATAATGACTTCTGCTCAACTTGTAATGTAATGCTCAAAAATATGTTAATATTTCAATTGAATGTATTTTTAATTAACTAAAACTAATTTTCATTAACTCAACATATATTTTGTAAGTGCTCTCTTCAGAAATTGATCTAGGTTTGATGCAGATCAACTTAAGAGTGCTACAGATATTTGAGGGGCTTATATTGGAAGTTTATTCCTTCTTTAAAATTAAGTTCTTTTGGGAAAGCTGGATGGCTCAGCGGGTTAAGCGCTCGCTTTGAAGCCCTAAGGAACGAGGATCGAATCCCGGCTCTGGCTCATGCTTAACTGGGGTGTGCGTCCCAAATGCGGTGAGTCCCCCAGTTCAGTTCAAAAAAACAAAAAAACAAACAAACAAAAAACAACAAAAAATAATTAAGTCCTTTTGATGGTAATGATCATTAGTCTGTTGGCCCTCTCCATTTGGTTTCCAAAGACATTCACAAATAATGAATCTTTTATTTGACCCCATGGCATGGATACTAGAGCACCTCTGGGAATAAGGGTAGTTAATCAATTACTGTCAAAGAGACAAATAGAGAAAGAAAAATCATATTTAATCTGAGTCTTAGAGTAATGCTATTACTCTAGGTTAATTGCAAGTAAGCTAGATTTGGTCTCCAGATATTTAATAAAGACCCTTCATACGCTTCATCCTCTTAAAAGCCCATGCCATCAATGACCCTATGATAGCAACAAGATGGGAAAAATAAGGAGACTCTAATAGGGGTGAACATGAACAAGAACAATTATCAATTATTGTGGCTGATAGGATATAACAATCAATGTTTGATAGAAAAACAAAGTAGATAATGTGTACATATACAGAATGTACTCAAGTCCAAAAGCATCAGTATTCATTATAATTTTTAACAGAGGGACAGAAAGTATAGATGAAGGGATGAAGGAACTTCAAATTACTTCCTTATAGAAATTCGGATAAGAGAAAGCACATAGCAGCCTGTTCCTGTGATTTCATGGGAGACTCGTATTTGCCAGCACTTGATAAGATTTTGGCTCTGGCCACTTCCAATGTTTCAAGGAATAGACACAGAGACAAAAATAATTGCATTCCCCTGGCAAAGTGTCTAAAGCTTCTTAGTTTTGACAGCTGCTTCCGGCCTACAGAGACATAGCTTATCTGAGCCACACAAAGTTCAGGTTACATCTGAGTGAAGGAAGCATGGCAATACATACCTGTGCATTCCTGCCCTCAGGGAGGCAGAGTAACGCCAGTCAGGATTGGGCTGTCGTGGCTGCAAAATCACAAAGGGAGTTTTTGTTAGTATGGCCGAACAATGAGCTCCCAGTGATGATGTTAATTGATTAGTTGTTTCCTTAAGTATTTCCATGCATCTATAAAATATACTAAAGGAGCCATTTTATGTGCAACTCTAATGTGATATCCATATAGTATGTATATATAGCATTTCAGAAGAAAATTAAATTAGCTTGTCAGGGTCCTTACACAGGCACCATATCACAGAAAACCAGATGTAATGTGCTGTGAGGACAGCTTTGGCTTCGCCTTGTCCCAAATAGGTCTATGTTCTGAAAGCACCACTGGAAAAGGGCAGTCTGTTTTGAGGCAGGAAAAGCTCTCAATGTTTTTGCCCTCAACTGTCCCATTAAAGGAACATCCCCTTTTGATATTCTAGCTATTACAGGGCACATGACTGCACGAGTTATGCTGGTCTGGCTGGACTGCAGAGGACTGCAATCTGCAGCTAGCTTTGCAGACTGCAGCATGTTTGACCCTGGACGGATGTGCCCAGTCATAACGCCAGCAACTGATATCTGCCTCTTCTGCTGATTGAAGAGGAATGCTAGGGAGAAGAAAACAAAGCTCGGTGGAGTCTGACCTTGTTTTGTTACATAATCCTTTCCATAAAATTGTACTTGTTCACTGCTCCTCTGAGCACTTTGCCTCCTCACTCAATTGCTGTTCACTAAGCTCTGATTGTTTCACAGGGAATAGCTGACACCAATAAAGGACCTGACTCACTGGGCATCACGTATGTGTTGAAAAGATACACTACCCTGTGTCTACAGTCAATCTAAAGTGGAGGGGACAAAGAGGAAAATATGGGTGCCTACAGACTGTTTGGCGAGTTATGTGCCAAGTAGAAGCTACTCAGGAATCAATGGGGACAAAATCAATGACCATCACTAACTTGTATTAATTAGCAAAAATTTTATTATGAAAACCTGTGATAGATGTTCCTCTTGATGTGTTTTCATGGCCCAAGATTAAAGTAGTCCTGTCACCAAAAACTGAGGTCTATTTAAGTGGAAAGATGAGGTGACAGAGCTTGTGTTCTATATTTTCCTCTGGGTTAATTATATTGGGTAGACAGAAAGTCACCATAATACCAGCAAACTATTTCAAAATTCAATCATTCTTGTTCCTATAATTCTTACAGTTTAGTCACGGGATACACAGTATTTCATAAACACACTTTATAACATCCAGAGAAGTGATCAGCAAGTATCCCAACTTCCAGATAGACTTTGGGATGGCTAAATGGTATTCAAAGACTTAGCCAAAGCCAAGGCCCACACAAAGCTACAACTCTAGGACATTTGACTTCAAATGTCCCCATACACTAACTCCCCTATCTAGTTCCCTTCCACTCTGTTGGCAACATATGAATATTCAAGTTGCTTCATCCTGGGTTTTTAAGTTCACAAAGTGCTATGCATATTTCTTATAAAGTAGCATAAAACTACAGACAAAATAAAGAGGTCCCCATTTTCTACCAGTGGTACTAGAGGGAACAGAAAAAAAAAATTTGCAATTCATTTTGTAAACCTATAGATATGACTGAAATACTTTTTATGAATCACATCATCACCATCTCTCCCCTCACCATCAGCAGCACTAGTGTCAGCTCGTCAGCTGTGAGAACCTTCCTTCAAGAAAGTCATTGACATCTGTTGGGTCAATGATGCCAATTTTTCAATGATTGGGTAATATTCATGGTGGAAATTGATGCAACTTGATCTCTGCAATGAAATCACCAACCTCATTTTGCTGAACAGCAGGCACAGTTCTAACAATACTGACCAGAAAATTCAGTTCATTACACATATTCACTTCCTCAATAACACTTAATTTGTCATGCTTATATTTTCTAGAATAGTTCATCAGTAACAAGATGCTTTGGATATTCATATTCCAGAACCATAGTTATAAAATATCTTATGGCAACAAGATCAAACATGGAAAAGGTACCGAAGAAAGTAATTAATGTTTTCAGTATCCACACAACACTGGGAAATAGAATAACAACTTTGTACACAGTACTGCATTTATCCTAACACTTTCTTTGTCAGACTACAAATTATTATAAAAGGGATTATATCTGTTTTGTTTATAAAACATATGACTATCCTCAGATATTCATAATACATATGTCCTCAGAACCTAGCACAATTCAGGTATTTGATAGTTTTTTATAATGTTTTGAATAAATGAACTATCATGTAAGGGCAATATTACTGTACTTAAATCACAGAAATGAGAAATATGAGCTTTAGAGAGACTTTAGTTACTTACCTTATTGGTGGATTTGGTTGACAGTTTTCCTAATGTGAAAGTCTGTGTTTTAAATAAATTTACATGAAATGATATATATATTTTTTTCCTCTTTCTCTTTTTTTCTGTCTTAGTTTCCCAGACATTGCTTTACTTTAAAATAATACAAAATTAAAAGTAATAAAATGTATATAGGTTTCATCCAAATTTGATTAAACTTAGAAAAATTCAAGTTGAAAGGTTGACTTCTGATACACCTAACACAATGGAGACACATATTAAGGCTTTGAACTAACTGTGACCATTTTGTTCCCTAGTACTTGGATAATACATCCCAGGATTATGATCAATTTCTATTGGTGACAAGCCCTGAATGCTCTGTTGTTACAAAGCTTAGTCCTTTAGTGGAATAATAGCCACCTCTAGGTTTGGAGAAAGTGAATTAGGTAATCTATATGGGTGACATAGTATTATTGAAGAATAAGAACCCATCTAAGTTTTTGTCAAAATTATAGCAAAGATTTAACTTATTCTTCAACAGTATTATTAATTACACCACAGAATATTTAAGCTACAGAAGGGTGAATCATCTCTTCCAAAACAGATTTAAAATAAAATAGGTTAAAAATACCTGTCATTCATAAACTCATAGGACTACTCAGGAAATATTATGCTACCATGTTAAAGCTATCACTAAATGATGACCTCTGGCACATGAGACTAGGAGGAGTATCTCCTTTTCCTTCCTAATAGGACTCTATTAAGGCTGTATCCACTGTAGGTTTTTCACGTGATATTCTGTGAACACTGATATAAACTATGATAGGCAGGATCCTAAGATAGCCCCAAGATACCCCCGCCCTGGTGTGTGTGCCCTGAATAATCTCTAAGACTCTGTATGTGATAGATCTTACTCCATGATTAGGTTATGTTTTACGGTACAACTGTATTTAAGAAAGGGAGGCCAGATTCCACATGAGAGAAGATTCTCCATTGTGAGCTCTGAAGATGGAGGAGGCCTTGGGGCAAGGACTTGAGAGCAATCTCTAGGAGTGGAGAGTGACCTCCAGCCAACGGGAAGTAAGAAAATAGGGATCACAGCCTTCAAGGAACTGAATCTGCCAACTACTTGAATAAACTTGAAAGCAGATTCTTCCTCAAAGCCTCCAGAAGAGAACTCAGCCCAGTTGCCATGTTGATTTCAGTCCCATGAAAACCTAGCAGAGAACCCAGTCACATCACGCAGGACTGTGAGATAATAAATGAACATTGCTTTTAACCACTAATCAGTGGTAATTTGTTACAAAGCAATAGAAAATGAATATATAAACTGCTGGTTATTGAAACAAAAAGGAATATAACATCTACAATAGTCATTGTTATGTTGCATATTAGTGATCTAGTAAAGCAAATTGAAAAGATAATAAATATGAGAATTATAGGTTAAATACTTTCCTCTGAAGTCATTTACAACCTCTAATCCTCAGAGCGGGGAAGTAAAATAAACATGACTTTAAAACATACCTAATGAGTTTAGCACAACAGAAAATGCTAGGTTTGCTTAATTCTGGATGTGCATCCTGCTAACACAGCAGTTACTCTCTCACTCACAGTTTCACTTCCCTAGAGTCCAGAGTTCTGACCCTCCATGGCCAGAAAGGAACTGATATTGCGTATGTGCCAAGGAACTAACCCTTCTCTTCACCTTTGCAATACCGAATATTTCTTTACATTTCTCAAGTTCAAATTCTTGAAAAAAGAAAACTTGTATAATATTTAGGCTAGCATGTTTAAAACACTGCCAAGAAATTCTCTTGACCTTTGATTTTTGAAATCATGATTAAAGATTATAGTGCTCAAAATATTATCATATGAGTAAGTTAAACTTATATTCACATTATAACATGCAAAGGAACACTGAGCCAGGTGAAGTCCTATAAAAGTCAGATTCAAAGACACCTGTAAATTCCCATTACCGGTAAATTTAGCTAAACTTCTAGATTTGGTGATAGCGATTCTTCTTCAAATATCTGCAAACTAACATCATCCTGACCTCTCATTGAGAGCAAAAATTGGTGGCCAACTGAGGCAAATATCCAGAACTGACTGCTATTCTGTCAAGCAGACAGCATGCTAATAGACAATTTATAATATGCCAGACTGGTCCCTGCAGAGTGTTCTGAGGTAGACCAGATGCCCACATGACGGCTCACTCCTGGATCAGAGGAAAGGGTAAGCCAATGACATTCAAGCTGCAATAAATAGATTTCTTCATCAGTCAGAATATGTACACAATAAAGAGACAGAGAAGAGCTCAGCCATAATTCCATCTGGCTCAGCAGATATGTAGAAAAAGGGAGGAAGGAGGTAATTTGAAGAAATTATTATATTACCAGACCAAAGGAAATAAACCTTTTTTCCAGAATAATAGTCCTATAACCAATATGGAAATGGCAAAACAAATCAGCCCCATCCATTCAAAAGTGTCTATCAGAGGATGAAACAGTAGAATGGAAGTTCACAGATACAATTTCTTTGCCTACTGTGACCATTGTGCACTTTTTATAAATTTAATACCACATCACTTTATGCTAAGTGTAAATTCTAACCTAGAACAGAGACATCAGAGAGAAAAGTCAGTCCTGGGAAAAGTAAATTAGATGCCACTTAAAAATAAGGGTTAATTCTTTCAAGTCACTATAACTGGAATTAGGATAAATAATAGGTACACAGTGATAGAAATATCTGAAGATTTGGTGAATGCAAATGGATTTAAAATAAGTGAAAGTGAATGCAAACTTAACTCCTTTCTTCTTAGTCTTTTATGATTTCCACATCTTGTGCCACTGGTTCCACTGAGACACGGTTATACAAACCTGCCCAGAGCACTCAAAGTGACTCATTGTTAATCACAGGACCACCAATGCACAGAATCTACCTTAAGATTTGGTTCCTTTTTTTGGAGGCTCTGAAAGCAGTGCCAACCACATTCAGCATCAGGTTTTCAGAAATCTCCAAACAGAAATTCTGCCCTATTGCCAAATAGCTACTTCAAAAACCTCATCACACAAGTGGTTTGTGAAATAATCTCACTGGGGACAAAATCCACCAAAAGATTAGAGTCTGGTGTTAAATGCTGATGAATAAAAGTAACAAGAGAGAAATCAGAGAAAGAACAGAGATAAAAGATCTTAACATAACATATAATCAACTACTAGGTTTTTCATCTTTATGTTTGTGCCAGCATAAATTTACAATACTGAAGGATTTAATTCAATAAATATTATTGAAGCTTAAAAAGAAAAAGATCTTAACAGGCTATGACAATAGTAAAACAAATAAACAAATACAAACACATTAGCTTGGTGGTAACATTTTTACTCATTGATCCTCCCCTTGGTGACCTACTTCTATGCAAGGAATTACTCATTATCCAAAAGCAGTAAATTTACACTATTAGGTGAACTAGTAGTAGCCTAGATGCCTGAGTATTCCATATCAAAAGGAGTAAAAACATTGGAATTTTTGTCTACTTATGTTATTTCAAAAGCACAGTCTTTGCAGTTAGGTATACATGACTTAAAATACCTCACTGTATGTCACTTAACCTCCTTGAGTTTGTTTCCTCATATGCTATAATAGATGCTGGTGTTTAATGTATGACTTACAGGTAATGAAACTATACATACATTGCAAAGCAGAACATTTTTATGTAGCAGGGTAGTCAGCAAGTACAAATTCCCTTATTCACCTTCTCTAAAACCCATCTAATTTTAATGTATGCACGTGTCATTAATTGCCCCCCCCCCCCCAGGACTCCTGCCATCTGCAGTAGCTAGGTATGGAAAAGAGAAAGCCTAACATGGGAATTAAGCAGGCTGATCTAGCAGTGATGACTTTCAGAGCTGAGTGATTTCTGTTCCCATTTTGCCATGCTATGACAACGTGACACTCTCCTCTCCCCATCACTGCCATAATTTCAGGAGCTGTAGGTCTTAGGGCCCTTCACTGGATTTCTGAAATTGTCTGGCAGAAATCTGCCTTTATTAAAATCATGTACTCTCCTGGCAAAATCCCACAAGAGCAAGCACTGTTCTGACATTGTTCTCCCTAGATTAAAGGTTTGTGTATCAAAGTCTACATTAACACACAGGTCAGTGTAAAACAGAAAGTTCATGTAACAAATTGCCCCAAGCTTTGAGCTAGGGGAGGGAGGGTAAATATGATGTTCTCCTGGGTTTACAGCTCACAGCTGGTGGCAAAGCTTGCCTGGCCTGCTCTCCATGCCTCCTCACCATCTGCGGTCTACCCCAGGCCCAAGAGGGCTTCTCAGGAATTTGTTAAGCAAATGTCTACAGCATCCTTATGCAAACCAAAGCCCTTTGACAGGCTTCGAAAAGCTATGATCTAAAGAATTCTAGAAGCTCCTTGATTCTGCCCCCCACCCCCTCCTACTTCTTAATCTGCAATCTGCCTCCCAGGGCTGCTTAGTACTGACCAACATCAAGCTCTTCTAATAAATCTGCCTACAGTGTACATAGGAAATCCTCTCAATCCATCTGTTTTTTTCCTGTGTGTGCATTACTTTCATCAAGCTTAGCATGAATTTAGAATGTGGAGCTATGGACATTAAAAAAAGGAAGCAATGTGTTATTGAAAATACATCACCAAAATATAGCAGGGGTAATTATTATTATATTATCTCATTTGGTAGTAGCTCTAAAAGTCCTAACTACAAACTAGTTGTGTAGGAAGATAACAAGCCATCACTATTTATGGGAAAAAATTTGGGCTTCTCAATCCAAGTTTAAAGTCTCACAAAGCAGTCCTCTGTTATTTCAAGCATGCATATGGAGACAAACTCATTTTACAAACACATCTACACCTTCATGCACTGTCCAATAATTTATGGACATTCATAATAATGAGCAAGCTGGCCTTATGCCAACAAGAAACTGAAACCCAGTGTATCTACTAACACCTATCTTTTGTGTACAGTAAGCCATCCAATTTCCAAGCTATTGCAAACTGAATTTTAGATCCAGAAAATGAATGTGTGCTTTGGAACATGTTGAAGTATTGTTTGAAGTATTGTCATTTAACTTAAAAACGTAAGGGGCATGGAGAGGCTACTTCACATCTCATGAAAACCTTAGAAATTATTCACAGGAAATCAGAGTACAGATGGCATCTAAGCTAAATGCAGGGATATCCTCTTACAGTGAATTCACACTATGCCAAGGAGGTGACTAGTAGGAGAATTTTTCTCCCCTTCACTTTCTCCCCACTCCCAGCTTGTTCTGGTCTTTGCCATACCCTCACATCCCAAATCCACTCATTCTAATATCTCCCAGGCCCAACCAGACAGAAATTGTTTCTTGGTCTCTGCTTAACATCATTAATTTCTTCTGACAGCCCCTACAGAAGGGTTACCACATCAAACAGCCAAAGCAAACTGTGGCTTCAGGATGAGGTCCACAGTCTACGGCTTTATCACCTCTGCCATGAATTTCTGGAAGATTGTATCGCAGTAATTCAGTGCAATTCCTGGAAACACTAACTGGATAATTTTCACTGTAGACAATTCAAGGTAGAAATGGGGACAGCATACAGAGGTGACCACCACTGCCCCTAGAGGTCTCAGAGATTTTTAAAGAAACAACACTTCAGGGAGGGGGATTCAAATACATGGTGATGAAAAAACAAAAACAAAAAACAACTGAGTGGTGAGCACACAATGCAACACATGTACTGTGCATTGTAGAATTACACACCTGGAACCTATGTAATTTTACTAACCACTGTCACCCCAGTAAATTTAATTAAAAAAAAAACCCCACTCCTGTAGCATTTCAAAAGAGAATTTTCCCTGTATATGACACAACAAAGGCCATTTCTCCTTGAATCTCATAATGTTATACCCTATAGCATCACATATTCTTAAGCCTATACTATTTCTTACAGAGTTTTGCCCTAACATCAAGTATTTAAGACTAATATTCATATCTCAAATAATTTTATGGTCATATATCTGAAAAGAAACTACAAAGTAAAAACAATTCTCTAGTACTGTTTTTCCAGAGAGGACACATAGATTACAATCAAACCACAAGTACTATATATAGTCAGGTTACCAAATAACTCCAGTCACTGTTAATGACTCAATAAAGCCAAGTACATGATATTGAGAACTGGGGGATGCAAAAAAGGCATGACTTTGTGGAAGACCCCACCCCCTGACTTCGATCTCACCTCATTTTGAGAAACAGCCTCATTTTTGAGAATAATCAGGTTCCCGGCACCAGCACTCTGTCCACTTTGGCCTGTGAGGTGCCTGCTGTCTCTTGCTGCTGCTTGGGCACCCCCAGGCCCAGGTCCTGTCTGTGCCCCTGTGTTGTAAAACATGAAAGTGTCACTCCCTGAGCCTGCCGTCAGACAGGCCTTGTAGCAGTAGGTCTTGGTGAGGGAGCCATTGCCTCGCACTTCAATGAAGTGAGGCTGCACTTTGAGGCCGTGGGGTATCCTGGCATCAATATTGTTATTGGCCTGTTTGTACAGCTCTACCGGGCACCGCTCCCTGACTCCACAGAAGCCTCCACAGCACGTAGTGCCATATGCAGTATAGCGGTAGCACTTGATGATGCTCAAGACAATGACTGTCAAAAGAAATATAAAAGACACTGTGCTTAATGCTATTATGAGATAAAGTGTAATTTCAGAGTATGTCCGAGGACTCTTAACATGCCTCTGAGTATCAGGGAGGATTTTGGAAACTCTATCCACCACAGCTACCGTAATGGCCACAGAGGCTGAGAGTGAAGGCTCGCCATTGTCTCGAACCACCACGGTCAGGTTGAAAGTGGTTCCACTCTCATCTCCCACCTTCCTGGTAGTCCTAATTTCTCCTGTATGTAGCTCTACTTTAAAGAGGTCCAGGTCCGAAGTCTGGGCCAAATGGTAAAAGAGCCAAGCATTTTGCCCAGAGTCTGAGTCCATGGCTATGACTTTGGTGACCAGGTAGCCAGCAGGGGCAGTTCGAGGCACCATCTCAATGGCTGCTGATGAATTGGTTGAGGTAGGGTACAGGATGTAAGGGGCATGGTCGTTCAAGTCCACCACATACACGTTGGCGGTCACAGTGCTGCTCAGTGGTGGGCTCCCCTTGTCCTGGGCCTCCACAGTCACAAAGAACTCCCGAAACTTCTCGTAGTCAAAGGAGTTGACAGCGTAAAGGTTACCACTGGCACTGTTAATGGAGACATAGGAGGTGACTGGCAGCCCTTGAATCTCCCTCTCCAGGAGGGAGTAGGTCACCTCTGCATTCTCCTTTTCATCTGGGTCTGTGGCTTGCACTGTGCAGAGCAACACCCCTGGCAAATTGTTCTCCTGGACATAGACGGAGTAGGAGTCCTCCAGGAAGCTCGGTGAATTGTCATTGACATCAGAGATCTCCACCTGCAGTGTCCGCTGGGATGTGAGCTGTGGTACTCCTGCATCAGTGGCTGTCACTGTGATGTTGTAGGCAGCCACCCGCTCCCTGTCCAGCGGGCCACTCACCACCAGTGTGTAGGAGTTTCCAAAGCCATTTAGTCGGAAGGGCAGTGTGGCCTCCAGGCCCAGACTCACTTTCCGGTTGGGACCCGAGTCTTGGTCATTGACGCTGAGAAGGGCCACAACGGTGTTGGATGCAGCATTCTCAGACACTGGGCTATACAGGTCCGTGAGCACCACCTCCGGGGCATTATCATTCACGTCCAAGATGTCCAGCAGCACCTTGCAGTGACCCACCATGGGCACTGGACCCTGGTCAGTGGCCTGCACGGAGATCTGATAGGATGAGGCCTCCTCATAATCCAGAGCTCTGTTTACACGCACTTCCCCGGTGCTGGCGTCGATGCTGAAGAGTTGCCTCTCCCTGTCCGATGTGTAGCTGCTCAAGGAGTACCGGATCTCGCCGTTGGAGCCCTCATCCGGATCCGTGGCATTCAGCTTCACCACCAATGTGCCTGGGGGCGCGTCCTCCCGGAGCTGGACGCGGTACGTGGACTGGTCAAAAGCGGGAGAATTGTCATTAGTGTCCAGGACACGCACTGAGATTTGTGCCGTGCCGGAGCGGGCTGGGCTGCCCCCATCCACAGCTGTGAGAACCAGGTGGTGCCAGACGGCCTGCTCGCGGTCGAGGCCCTTCCGCAGCACCAGCTCCAGCACCTTACTGTTCTCCTGCAGGGGCTTCAGGTCCAGCTCGAAGTGTTCACTGGGGCTGAGCTCGTAGGTCTGCACGGAGTTGGCGCCGACGTCGGGGTCCTGGGCGCTCTCTATGTGAAAGCGCGCTCCGGGAGCCACCGATTCGCTTACCTGAAGCTGGTAGTCGGGCCGCGGGAAGCGCGGCGAGTTGTCGTTGATGTCCAGCACCTCCACCTCCACGGCGCTCACTGCCACGGGGCTGTGCGCCAGCACTTCCAAGCTGAGCAAGCAGCGAGGCCGCTGCTCACACAGCGCCTCCCGGTCAATGCGCTCGTTGACGAAGAGCGCTCCACTTGTCAGGTCCAGCTCCAGATAGCGCGGGCTGGGTGCACCCAGATGGTTGATGCGCAGGCAGCCCGGCCCCAAGCGCCGCAGCTCCAGCCCCAGCGCGCTGGCCACGTTGCCCACGAGCGCGCCGGGCGCCTGCTCCTCAGGCACCGAGTACCGCAGCTGGGAGGCCGCTGGGCCCGGCAGCAGCAGCAGCAGCAGAGGGAGAGGCGGCAGCAGCAGCAGCGGCCAGGACATGGGCGGTCGGAGTCGTGGCAGCTCCCCAGGTCTAGTGCCCGCCTGCTCCATAGCCACTGGCCGCGGCAGAGGCAGCGGTGCAGGGCCGGAGGCAGCAGCTTCCTCGGCCGCGCTCCAAGCCCGCGCCCTGCCGCCGCCTCGTGCCGCCCTGCGCCCGCTCGCCACGGCTCACGCGCTAGCAAACGCCGGGGACCGCTCCCTTCGCAGACCCTCCGGAGGGGCGCCTGGCCCCGCTGCCCCGCTGACTTCCCATCTCCCAGCTGCTCCGCTCGCCTCCGAGTCGCTCAGCCTGGCTTCGCTTCCTGCCGCCGCCGCGGCTGCTACTGCTTCAGGGCGGAGGGAGAAGGAAGGAGAGGGGGAGGGGGCGCGGGGCTCGCGGGTCCGAGTGGCGGACGGCGTGCCGGGCTGCTCAGTCGCTCCAGCCACTCCAGCCCCAACTCCTCCGCGCTGCACCCCCCGGGTCCCCGCAGACAGCGGGGACACGGCCACTCCCTGCCTCCCCGCCCCCACCGTCCTGTTCATCCAGTCTCCGCCGTCCCTCAGCTGCTTCGGGGTCTTGTCAGGAGATTACTGTGGGGAAGGCAGGTTGTCTCTGCGACTCAGGCTATCAGCTCCCGGGGAAAGATTTCCAAGCGCAGTTCGGGAAAATACACTGACGGCCTTCGCTGAGTAGGGGCACCTGGGCGGAGGCTCCGCGTTCAAATGAAACAAACGCAGGGAAGGTGCCCTGGGGTTACTGATGAGGGCCATTATTTATTTCTGACCCCCAACATTTTCCCTGGAATACTCGTAAGTACTACAGAAAGTATTCAATTCCTAGTGCAAAGGGAGGGGGGCGTCCAGTCTTCTTTCGGAGCCAGCCTGAAACTAGCATCCCGAGAGCCAACTCTCAATTCTGCTCCTAGCCAAGTGGCCCTTCCTTTCAGTGTGTGCTTTGGCAAATAACCAATATTTCAGGTTTTGAAATTCTCTCTTTAAGAAAACTGGCTCAATGAAGCTGCAGGGGCAAAGCTCTTACTTGACCCCTTCTGATCACGGAGGGGAAAACCCGGTAAGACTTTACAGAGATTCTTCCCTCTAGATTTTCCTTATTTTACTTAAAATCTTTTTCATTTATCACCCAATACATTTTCTTTGTTCTTTCAAGAATGATTAAAAAAAAAATTTCTCTAATGGATGACATCTTCAAGAGCCAGCAAAACCATTAAATCAAGAGTTACTCTTGATCCCCCAAGCCTGGCTGAAATCAGGACTCCATTAATGCTTTGCAGCGAAAAGTCTGCTGTTATTAAGCAAAATGTGAGAGGCTGAGATTTATTTTACAATAGCCATTAATTTCATAAATCTAAGGCTCCTTTACATATCTGGGCCTTGGTTCCCCTGAAATTCCACCTTGTATTGCTGCAGAGGCAACAGGAAGACAAGCACTTCTCTTTAATGAGCAAGAAGGCAGAAGGATCAGAGGAGGCCTTTCTGTGCTGTGTCATTGCCTCTGTTTCTCTGTTCTGAACATCCACTCTTCCCAGACCCTCTCATCACTTCTACAGGAATTTAAAATCTATTGCCCAACATGCAAAAGGCACTCACTAAAATGTCCATTCTCTCTGTCTCCTAGTATCCTCTCACTCCTAGATCTTCCTCTGTGGATCCTTCTTTAGCTATGAATTGGAACAAAGCCACACTAAGACTTGACATTTGGCATGCTTCCCTCGCTGAGGGGAAAGTTGATGGGTCAAGGATATGATCCTGACTCCCTGAGTTTCAAAGGCCTGGGCTAGCACATCTCTTCCTTCTACCCACAAAGTACACTCACTGACAACCCTCCTCAACCTAACCAATTATATTCTGGAGAAGCTCCCAGCTTCCTTCTATCATTGTTGCTTCTTATTTGTCCTCTGTTCCCTCAAGGGCGCAGAGTGGGAAGCAATTTCCATCACATTTTTTTCCTGTCTCCTTTCTTTGGTCTCTGGCTTCTCCCTCTCTGTCTGCTTCCTCACAAAATGTCCCTACAGTCCATTTGTCTGTTTGCTGTGGTAATTTGATCTCAGAAAACCTTAAACTCTCAAGTGCATGAACTATAGGCCTGGCCTTTGTCTTCACCCGTTACTTATTTCTGAAAATAAATGGCTTATAAGTGGAATCAAGTTATAAGTTGTCAAGAGGAGTGAACTTTCCTTCCCTCATCTCCTCCCAGGCCCTCCCAGTTCCTGTCTCCTCTGGCCACAGCTCAGAAACCTGACCAATGGGTACTGACCATGCATGGACCTGTGTCCCAGAAAAGATCACAGGCACTTAAGGGAGAGATTACAGTGACAGAAGCTTGGTGATGTTTCTAATGGAAGCCCCCAATTGTCACATCGTGAGAGAAAAACCCGGGCTAGTCTTTTAGCAGTCTTGTCATCTTCTAGCAAGGACACATGCCAGGTTGTCCATTTTGATGGGTCAGGATCATAAACTTCAACTAGTATTTACTCCCTCAATGACTGAGAAGGTAAACATAGAGACAGCACAAATCAGCAACCTTAAAGACATTGTACTAAAGAAATGGTGTATTCCGTATTTACTTCTATATTTGCTATTGTACTTAGATTCTTGCCAACCTTGTTAGTTGGTATAATGGGATTTGCTAAGACTGCTGGCAAGTACCCTGTCTACAAATACAGTAGACTCTCTGTTAACCAGAACTCAAGCAACCGGCACTGTCAAGCAACTGGCAAGTTTTGTTTTTTTGCCATTTGCTTGAGTTACAGTTAACGAAGAGTCTACTTAGAATTATCCAACATCTACCAATCTCCATGGGTGCCAGTTAACTGAGAATCTACTGTATGTATGCTAATGTCTCAACCACAATACTATATAGTCCCTTCCCATGGACCTTCAAGACCTGCTATTAAAAAGCAGGAGAGCACAGTGATTAGGAACACAGGCTTTGGAGTCAGTCACACCTTTGCCAATGACTACCTGTGTGGCCTTGGACATGTCACTTAACCTAAGCTTCTGTTTACTCCTTTTAATTGGGGGAGACAATATTCAGTGACACTCATAGGGTCATTATGATTATATGAGATGATATATATATAACAATTTGCATAGTGACTGACAAGTATATTATTATTATTATTATTAAAATGCAATAATTTATGACCATCAGATAACACCTTAGTTGACAGTCC
This sequence comes from Craseonycteris thonglongyai, assembly GCA_004027555.1. Taxonomy (NCBI): domain Eukaryota; kingdom Metazoa; phylum Chordata; class Mammalia; order Chiroptera; family Craseonycteridae; genus Craseonycteris; species Craseonycteris thonglongyai. The sequence goes on from PVKE010017335.1 coordinate 23,757, forward strand.
ATATACAGCACAGCCCTTTAGGTCAAACAGAGATAATAAGTACCTGTAATTACTCCAGATAGGAAGGCCATAATGAGGGAAGATGAGTATGCACCAAAGTTATGCTTTCCCAAATATTTCTAGAGCTTTTCCCATATTTTATAAATAAAAGCCAGTCCTGTTTTATGTCACCAAGGAAAAGGAACTTCTGTCATAAAATTCCTTCAAGGGATTTATTGCCTCATAAGAGACTCACCTTTTTAGCACATGTGAAAATACTTTAGCAACAAAGTGCAGAAGAGTTCCTGAACATGCTGTCATCTCCCAAGCACCCAGTATACACTTAGCACAGACGTGCTTAATGGTTTTGAACAGAACTAAATTTATAACTTTGCTTGTATAATTCTCTCAAATAAAAAAAGCTCCTTCTTTTCCCTTCTCCTTTCTAAATCTTATATATATTTCAAGGTCGATCTTAAAACCCACCTAACCCATGAAACACTGTTTGTTCTAAACATAATGGTCTTTTTATCTCTCTCACATTTTACCACATATTTCTGAATGCTCACATGTGCCATTCTTTGATTCATCAAAATGCTTTAACATCATTTCTTTACCATAATTGTAAACAACCTGCAAGCTCTTATATTTTTGTGTATTCTTCACAGTGTGGAAGCCTTATAAACTCTTAATAATAAGGGATGATTGTTTTGTTTTCTTCAGAACTGTTTTTAGCAAATTTAAGATCTGCTACAATTCAGGCACTTCCCCTTTGTTGTATATGGTCAATGTCTAATGGAGAGAGGACTCAAGAGCCTGCAATAATTTTACTATAGATTTCTTCCTTTAAATTTTGAAATACAAATTATTTCTAATCTAGAGAACTAAATTCCACTAATAAAGGTGCTGGATTCTAAGAAAGGCTCTGCCCGAAAGTATGATGTTATCACCCTTTCTTCTTTATATCATAATTATAAATTATAAAATAAAGCTATTCCTTGCTCATAACTAACAAGAAAAGTGACATGATCAGAGAAGTGCCATAAGACATGGTTTTGTTTATCCCAATGCTAGACAAGAACTTTGCTAGTATCCTTCAGTTGTATCCCTAATTGTATTTGTAAAATGCATCTATCAGGTCACTGGGCAAAGGAGCAAAACCAATCACAACAGAACTGTATTAAGCCTATAAGAAAAATACTGGTACTCTGTGAACTCTCCTAATTCATATAAATTTTCCTTTCTCTATCATTAACATCAAAAATCATTTTACTTTAGGGAATCAAACAATCTGGAATCTTTTGGCCATGGGGCAAGGGAGCATGCTCATTAGTGTGATCAAGCTTTGAGATGACCATTATGAGATGATATGTCAAATAGGGAAAGACCTAATTATCATTGTGAAAGTTGTATATTTCTGTTTTTCACAAACAGAGCACATGATATAAATTTAAAAACAGAGACCAATGAACATCCCTATGTTTAGTGTGGTCCAAGGTAGTGAGTGAGTGAGTGAGTGAGAGAGAGAGAGAGAGAGAGAGAGAGAGAGAGAGAGAGAGAGAGAGAGAGAAAGACAGAAGACAGAAAGAAAGAAAGAAAGAAAGAAAGAAAGAAAGAAAGAAAGAAAGAAAGAAAGGAAGGAAGGAAGGAAGGAAGGAAGGAAGGAAGGAAGGAAGTCCATTTTGTTATGAAGGAACAGGATTCTGATTTTTATTAATCTCCAGAAGGAAAATACTTTCCAATACGATTACAGCATTATTTACAGGTATAGCATTCAGTGGATGGTTTTCTTACAGATTAAAAAGATTTTTCATATAACATGACAGCTAAATTTTTTTCACATTCCCTTCCTTAAAAGGGAACACATTCGCTTTTAGGAAACAATCTTCTAAATGTTTAGTTCTCTGAAACTAATAATGATTCTTGATGGAGACAGTGGCAAATTGCTCAGAACAAACAAAGGAACTCAAACTATCTTTGGAAAAATAACAATAAAAAAGGGAGAGTAGGTTAAAGGCTTGGGACACATTATACAATATTCATAGATAAAATCAAACTATTCAATTATTTGGGGGTCTCAGTTGAGATGGCCTAACAAGAATCATAGAATGTTAAAGAGATATTTAGAAAGTATCACACCCAACTTCTTTATTTTTATTGAAGAAAATGTTTAAGTAGAACTTGAACCCCAAGATTAGTGAGGAGATAGGAAGCATAAATGTACTATAATTAAGTCATGTGTGTAGCAAGATAATGATCTTACAAATGAGAGAAAAAAATTTTCTATTTTCAAAAAGTGCCCTTGAACTTTATATAAATTTCTTCAAAACTCTCATATTACTAAAGTGATTGTTTATGAGCACTTAGAAATGAAGGCGTTCATATTAGGGACTACTTTTTAATGAAAAACTGGTAACAACAAACCATCACATAGACAAAAAATAATTTACATAGGCACTTTAGATTTTCAGTAGCTAGAATCATTGATAAGAGAAATGCTACAGGCACAGTTTATCTGGAATAACAGTATAGTTAGGTAGTTTTACAATTGTTTGAATACAGTGCCAAAGAGTGTTTATTAATGGAATGCTTCAGTCTGGAAGAAGTCTAGTGGGTGACTACAGAGATCCACCCACCATTGGTCTTATCCCATTCAAACTTTTATCAATGAATCAAGACAGGGAAGCACTAAATTTCCAAGCCAATCTAGCAGCAAGTTGAGCTCTCTGGAATAAGAGTAACAACTGCCTCCAGTAAACCATGTTTCTAATTCACTAAAATTACTACCAGTATTCTATTTGAGACTCAATACATGCCAGAAATTTGTAAGTTTGTATTTAAGTTAATTTCTGGCTTCTAGTATTGACATTAAAACCTGTTCCAAGTTTCCATTCATCACGGAGGGCCTTTTATTTTAATAGAAAACCTTTTTTGGCCCTGTTTCTCCTCTGCAGTCCATGGGATTTGGGCCACAGAATAAAATAAGATAATAATTTGGCACTCAAGAACATCCTTTTCCCAAGTGGGTTTTAGCCAAAGCAATCACTGACTTGGATATATATTTTTTTCCCTATTTAAAAAAAAATGTAGATATTGTAGAATTACCTTGCATTTGAACTGTTTCTCAAGATATGACCCAAAGTCAGTCTTCATGAAGGCCACAGTTTCTCCTATAACTATTGTGTTTGTTGCTTGGAAAAAAAACTATAAACAAACCTATAACTACCTAAGAGTACCAAGTAATTGTTGGCTTTTTGGGTCCCTCTTATATCCTGATGCCTTAGCACTAACTGTTTACATATCATTTCTGTACATATTATCTCAATCATCACAAAAGCCCAATGAGGTTGGTTTGATGAAGAAACTGGATAGCCAAAAGGTGAAGGAATTTATCAGAATCTCCAGGAGGCTTTTTCCATGCCCATTTCTTGAGGTCATAATACAACATCTGACCACTACACATGCACTCCTAATTAAGAGTCACATCATACCAAATCATTATGTTGTACATCTGAAATCATTGTAATATGTCATATGTCAATTATACCTCAATTAAAAAAAGAGTCATCTTATTGGTCTCAATTTTTTATTTTTTATTTCCCATTATTTCTTTTATATGAGATCCTACTCAATTGTTTTTACAACTACAAATTTCTTTTTCTTTTAGAGATTTCAATTGGTATAGCTGACCTTAGCAAAGTTGTGATGCTAAATAGATTTGTATTTCATTTCCCAACCTCTTCTTTCAGTACCATTTTCTAATGGGATTTTACAAATGACCTGGACTTTTCTGATATAAATCCCACTCCTGTTTTTGCTTGTGATAGATTTTGTTACATAATTTCTTCAGCAGTAATATGTATAACACATTATAAAACATATAAAATATAAATCCTATAAAAATTAGCCAAGTGGAGATATACTGTGTTTTTTGTGACTATTAAAAGATCCAGGAAAGCTGGGATGGCTCAGTGGGTTAAGCGCTCGCTTTGAAGCCCCGGGACCCAGGATCGAATCCCAGCCCCGGCCCGTGCGGAACCACATGCTGAACTGGTGTGCCCCCAGTTCAGTTCTTGCCGGGGCCTATGTGGGAGGCTCCCGGCCCAGTTCCTGCCCTGCGCAGCCCTGTGCCCACCTGTGGAGTGAAACTATATGGAAAACTAATGTCAACTATGGAGACTGCTCTGGGCTCTCCCCCTTCTCTCTGTCTCTCTGTCTTTGTTTCTCTCTGTCAAAAATCAATAAAATAAATCTTTAAAAAAGATCCTTTAAGGCATTTTGATGAGATAATTAATGTTACTTACAACCTTTCTTTATCAAAGCTCATTTTATTAAAGTTATTTAAAAAAGACTTATAGATCCTTCAATTTTCTGATAGCCTCAGAATTTTTCACAAAGTACTGTTTTCAGTAGTAAGATCTACAATTAAATTCCACTAGCAATTACAGATCACAATCCCATGTCAAGATTTTTTATCATATTGTATGCTTAGCTCATTAAGCTAAGTAGGGCCTTCTTATGGGAATCTTGTTTAATGTATTATAAAACCAGACTCAAAGATTCAAGATCAGGCTCTATGGTTTATTAATTATGTGTCCTTTGGAAAGTTGTCTAATTTCTCTAGTAATTAAAGGTAAATGAAGAAAAACATAGTACTTACTACCAATTTTGTAAAATAAGGGAAACAGTATTTACTATTACTACAAATAATTGCTACTAGACATTGAGATGAAGCATATGAAAATTTCATTATATAAATTCTCAATGTTTATTAGCCAGAAAAAAAGGAGGGGTAAAGTCTCATGAAATTATCCAAATAACCTGAGGAGAAAAGAAGGATGAGTCAAAAGAAATAAAGGGGGAAGCTGGGATGGCTCAGCGGGTTAAGCACTCACTTTATAGCCCCAGGGATCAAGGATCGAATCCCAGCCCCACCCGTGTGGACCCATATGCTGAACTGGGGATTCTCACCGGGGTGAAGACCCCGGCCCAGTTCCTGCCCTGTGCAGCCCCACTCCCACCTGTGGAATGAAACTATGTGGAAAAACAAATGATGTACAACTATGGAAACTGTTCTGGGCCCTCCCCCTTCTCTCTGTCTCTGTCTCTGTATCTCTCTCTCTGTCAAAAACAATAAAAATAAATCTTTAAAAAAAAAAGAAATGGAAAATCCAAGGTTCTGCATACTTTCTTTTTCTACCACAAGCAAAGGAAGCATACTCTACTTGACTGACAGAATTGAGAAGGGAAATCTAGTACTGGTTCTACTTATACAGCATCTTTGAACTAATGGTCTCAAAGATCTTAAAATCATTTAACTTGATGCATCTATAATTTGAGGTTGCTTGATGCCAACTTCATTCGGCTTTGCAATACTGACTAGGAAAAAAAAATACACAAAACTCCACCCAAAATCAAAACATTAACTTGTGACTTTTCTTTATCTAAATCTATTAGGTAATTTTCTAATAAATTCAGTTAACCAAAGACCATCGTAGTAACCTTGACAAAAATATAACATTGAAGCATAGAATGGTTCAATAATTTCCTAGAAATACAGAGCTGATTTCAAGCAGAACTAAGTCAAAATCTCACTTTCTCTCTTTCTAATTCAAATGTTACATCCATTATAACAGAGTTGTCACCCTAGGATATTCAATATCCTTTGTAATTAAAATTTCATCATACCCTCCCATGATTGGTTTTTCTGCAGTACTCTCAAGCTAGACTAGTATTCCTTTGATCCAATTATGATAAGCTCATTTAAAATCTCAACTGTATAATGTGAAACATTTATTGGTTCATAAATCAATGTATACATAGAACATATTGGACAGCCATGTGTCCTGCGATATGTGGATTTAGTGCAATGTAAGCTGGCAGGAGTTGAGGAATAAAGAAAATTTTCAAATTACAAAAAGTCATGCTTTGTAAGAGTCAATAATGATATGCTAAGAAAGAAGCAACTACCCTAATAAAGTCAGACTGTGAGAATCCTGGGCACAAAGATGAACGTTGCATCACTAGATGAAAAAGCCAGCTATAATTCTGGAAAGTTGGCGATTGTAGGTTGAGGGTAGGCACAGCAAATTATCATTGATTATTCCTCCACCTCAATATATTTTGAAAAATGTCACACAGGTATTCAGTAGTGTTACAACAGGAAATTCCAACTTGGAAATAAAGAAAGCAAGTAATCGCACTTGGCTTCATAATAATAGTTTAAAAAACTCTTGTATGTTGATCTAATGAAGCAAGATTAAATTCAAATTCATCAAGCATTCACTTAGTATCTAGTATGTGACAGTCCCAGAGCTAAGTGCTTTCAAGTCTATCAACAAATTTAATTCTCATTAAAAAAATATTTTAATATGCATCAAGGTTATTGAGTCAACATCAAAAACAGAAAAAACTGAACTCACAAAGAACAAAATGGTTGTTGTCAGAGGCAGAGTGTGTGTGGGGTGGGGGTGGGAGGAGGGAATGGTCAAAATGGGTGAAATGTGGTCAAAAGGTATAAACTTCTGGCTATAAAATAGTCAAGGGGATGTAATGTCCAGCATGGTGACTATAGTTAATAATGCTATATTATAAGCTTGTCCAACTCATGGCCCAGGGGCTACATGTGGCCCAGGATGGCTTTGAATGTGACCCAACACAAATTTGTAAACTTTCTTAAAATATTATGAGATTTTTTGATACGTGATTTTTATTTATTTATTTTAGCTCAACCATTATTGTTATTGTTAGTGTATTTTATGTGTGACCCAAGATAATTCTTCCTCCAGTGTGGCCCAGGGAAGCCAAAAGATTGTATACCCTGCTGTTTTATATATTTGAAAGTTGCTAAGAAGAGTAGATCTTAGAAGTTCTCATAAGAAAAAAATATATTGTAACTATATGTAGTGATTGTACATCTGTAAACTATCTAATTGTTTTTTTTTGTTTGTTTGTTTTTTCTTTTCTTTTTTTAATATTATTATATTTTATTGTTAAATTTAATGGGGTGACATTGGTTGGTAACAATCAGACAGTTTCCCAATGGACAACTCCACATCACATCACCCATGCATCGCATTATGTGCCCACCTCCCAGAATCAGGTCCCCCTCCAACCCGATATATCTGGTGCCCACTCCCCACTCCCCACACAACTC